>VXAX01007783.1:80925-93549 GCA_013399835.1 Leptocoma aspasia | reverse complement strand
AGGAAGGAAGGAAGGAAGGAAGGAAGGAAGGAAGGAAGGAAGGAAGGAAGGAAGGAAGGAAGGAAAAATATGTTTAAATTTAATGTTAAAGATCTCAGCTGAAAGACGATGGACCTGAAACATGTCTCTTTTGCAAGAAGATGGCCATTTGTCCAGTGGACTACACAAACAGTCTGAAGAATCACAGACACAATGTAGCTGGGTGAAGAAATCATAGAACAAATATTTATAACAGCAGTATTATTAACAGGACCCACAGTAACTTTAAGTTGATGTTTCCAGGTCTAACTTAAATGATACATAAACCGACCAATATTAATAAAAGCTAGAGTCCAAATGTATTATCTTTATATGACCAAATTCAGTGAATGTTCTGCTCCTGGCTGCATTATGCAGGGAATTCAGCTCACAAGAGATAAGATTCAGATAACTTCCATTCATGACTTACAATGTCTTTGTCAAGAGCTTATTGCTGGAACAATGGTGATGCCATATTGCATCAGGAAAAGGTCTGAATGTCATTTAATGGATATAACTTTAATTTGGGAAGCCTTAGGCAGAGATGCTACTCAATTAGTCAGTATACACTGAGTAATTCACTTCATGGAGTTAACAATCAGCATGGGCATGTATATTTACATGAAAGAAAGGCAGCTAAATTTTCATTCATACATTTCATTGCTGCTTTGAGACAGGGAAATGCTGTAAATCATCATCTACTTCATAGATGACATAAAAGATATAGCTGGTTTATAGTATCTTCTTACTGACTGCCAGACATATCATAGCTGGTGCTGATGGACTTGGCCCTTGAAGCAAAGCCTTCAAAGGTGGGAAAATGCAGCACATGACCATGACTTCCAGCTAGCAAGAAGAGTAGGTATGTCCCTGGAGTTGCACAGACACCTGGGGAATACTTTTGTTTCAATAAATCACTCTAACCTCTGTCTGTGGAAATCGCAGTGCATCCTCTGGCAGAAAGTCAGCCTCTGTAAGTCTGCTTTGTGCGTAGGGCACGGCAGAAGCTGACAGAGTGGCAACCGCCACGGTTAAAGGGGAAGAGCTCTGTGCAGGCACATAACTATTCCAGTATCATAATGCTGGAATCACTTACTGTAACGGCCAGCTAATGGGGAAAGATGGAGAAGAAGCAGTTTCCCAAGTCCCACTTCACTTACAGTAAATTAATGCCTGTGGTGAACACAGATAAACTGAAGGTAATAACAAAGTTAGCAATCTTACATCTTGGATTCCATTCATCTACTTGAGTCCTAGGTATATGCTTTTTACCAAAGCATGTTCCTGCTCCTCAAACTGCATTTCTGAGCAGGTTTCAGTCTAAATTGCTGTGCATTGCACACTAATGTTGAGAGCCTATCAGCACGTATAAAGGCTAACTATTTTCAAATTCTCAAAATTTAGATTAATATAATTCATCATATTCTTCAACAAAAGTTTACTAAATAGGATTTTTCAAGTGAGAAGGAAATCTAAAATAAATAAATCTGTATTTCTACTCTCGTTGTAACACAGCACCTGAACTCTTGGTCCTGCAAAGTGCTGGTTTCTGCTTCACAACACACACCCCAGGAAACAGCACTATCTGTCAGCTAAGGCAATAGGGCTGTACCTAATGAGAGAGCTTTCTCTTCCCTTCAGCATCCCTAGAATTGGAAAGATCACAGAGTTTAGTAAGATAGGAACACAGGACTCAATTTCCAATTCTTTCTTTCTACAGACATGGTTTCTGAAGGGCGAATTTTTTGAGATGGTAAAAGGATTACTCCACTGATGCATATCATCAGCTTATATTTAGGAGGAAAGCTGGAAGTGACTTGGAAAGAAGGGAATTCTGTTACCTTACTAATTGAATCGGAATGTCTTATTAGTATCCTCTCTCAGTAATCTGATATGAAAGTCACTAATATGATACGACTGTAACATAGTATTAGCCACAATATATTCTGATATGATATGAATGCTAATGTAATACAAAGGAATGTTGCTAATGTGCTAATCGGATAAGATATTGCTAATGAGA
Organism: Leptocoma aspasia; assembly: GCA_013399835.1. NCBI lineage: Eukaryota > Metazoa > Chordata > Aves > Passeriformes > Nectariniidae > Leptocoma > Leptocoma aspasia. Next base: position 91,508 of record VXAX01007783.1, on the reverse strand, counting down.
TATGAGAGACTCCACTAAAAAAAATCATATTACTTCCCTTAACTTTTTGAATATAGCATTAACCTTGTACAGCAGGAATACTGCAAAATGTCCTTTTGCTCTTTCCTGGATATTTATGATTTTTTCTTTCCCCATTTCAGCTTTGTAGGCACTGTGATTTTACTTAGAGAGTACTCAGACTCAATAATAAAGAGAATAAATAATTGCAGCGTGATTTGTGAGTCTCAAACCAACATGCACTGGTGTGATAGTTACTGAGTGTTGGGATAATGTGTATATTTAAACAAGTTTCATAGAATTGCTTAGGTTAGAAAAAAAAAGCATTTAGGAACTTTAAGTCCAACACTGTAATCAGTAATCCAGCACTGCCAAATCCAACACTAAACCATGTACCAGGTACCACATCTCTATTTCCAGGGATGGTGATTCCATTGCTTTCCTGGTCAGCCTATTCCAATGACTGACCACCCTTCCTGTGAAGAACTTTTATCGATATCCAACATAAACCTCCCCTGCTGCAATTTAAGCCCCTTTCCTTTCATCCTACCTTTTGTTATCTTGTGAGATTTTTTATTTTTAAATAATTTAAATATTTTGTTATTGTGAGAAATTATTATAATTTAAATATTGTGTTATTTGTGCAGCTTTTGATAGGAGATGTTCCTTTGTTTCAACTAATCTCCAATAGTCTTTCAAAAATTAAAGGTCATAACATTCAGGTGAAGGAGTGTAGTGTCATTTTCCACATTACTCAGGAAGAGACAAGGTCAGAAAACTGAGTTATTCACCACATAACTAGAGGTGAATCTGTACAGTATTGTAGAATTCCTTTAGACAGATATATCCAATTTGTTAATAAAATTTTTCTTTCCTCTAATACTTTAAATTTTATTTCAATTCTCTTTCTCTTTCCTATTTCACTTTAATTTTAGTTTTTCATTGCTTTATGTGTTGTCAGGAATTAAAAGAATGATGGTGATATTAAGGTAAAAATTAATTGGAATTGCCCTTAGTTCCCTCATCTATGAGACACTAAATGGAAAACAAGACAGCTGAACTAAATGTAGTTCTGAAGTGCCTATGCATCAGTAGAAATTATGATTTTAGCACCAATATCTATACAGAAAGTGTTAGAGTCAACACATTTAAACTAATATTAAGCAGGAGGAAGTTTCAGTAGAGAAATTTATAGTAAGATGCTGATTTGTGCATCATTGGGATGTATACTATGTTAAATTAAATAAAATATGTAAAAAACAATCCTATATGGAATTATGGGACTTACAACTCCTTAGCTTAAAAAAAAAAGGGGAGTTGATTTTTTTTTTTACAATAAACATAACAGCTACTATTAGCAGAAATGCCTATATGTGTGTGTGAGGTGGTTTTGGTTTTGGTTTGGGGTTTTTTTTTTGCTTTATTTTTGTACTATGTGAGGTAATATTTTCAAAGTTAAATTGGCATGACTTTCATAACAGTTTCCTCCATTTTAGTGCTTGACACTCTGTAGGCAGAATACCTCTTCCCAAGAACAGTGTGTTACTACACAAGTTAAAACAAGAACAGGGGACAAGACATATAACCTTTCTTCTTTTTTTTTTTTTTTTGCTTCTTGGTTATTTTTTGTGGCATTTTGGCAAAGTTGCATAGTTATTTTGTGCTTTAGATTATCTGCAGAATGGATGTATTAATAATTACCTTCTTGCAGAGGTAATTATAAACTGTTTAATACTGATTAATAATTAGAAATGTTTTAATCCCCTTACAGGAAGGGAATTAAATGCAAAGTACTATTATGACTGTTAATAATGCACAGTGAACTTTCATGCTTATATGTAGTGGTTTCCTCTTTTATCCATTTCCCAGCTTAACACTTACTTTTTAAATTGAAACTGTATTAGGCAAGGTTATTCAGGAGAAAGCAGAATGGGGGATGCAAGGGTAAATTTGAGGTAGAGGGTGGGTTATTGAAAGGAAATGAAGCCACTGACTTCATTGTGTCTTACAATAGAATGGAGGAAAGCAGCACAAAAGAACTATTAGTATTAATATGAATAATGACCTATAAATATTCCACTTGTTAACCATGTAATCAATTCTGTGGTCTCAATGGATGTCTATCTTCCCTTTTGTATATTTGTATATTGTAATTTAAATGCATACATTATAATGAATTTTTTTTTGGCTTACTGGCTTAATGTATGAGAGACTATTCATTTAGCAGTCAGATATTTATTCATTTCTATTGGATTGGAATTGCAAAGTCCTTGCTTAGCAGATTTAGTACACTAAGTAGTTATTCCATAGGGTGGTAAGGTTAACATGGGAATGATGCAGGGGTTTCTAAAGCTGACAGAGGCATCTGGTGCTCAGCTCTGGGTACTGCTTGTAGACATATTATTCAGACAGGTTTCAGTCACTGTCACCCTGTTGGATCCCCAGTGAGCTTCACACCAGAAAAACATACATTTGTTGTTAAATTGTGGCCTGATTAAACTTATTGAGTATTTACACGTTGGCAGGCTAAAAATGGAAAGTGAGAACACTTATCACGCTATACTTGATGACAGTATCAGACTGAATATTTTATTTTATTGGTATGAACTTTTTGTCATTGTTTCATCCAGAGAAAACAAGCTTGTTTGAGTCTCAGCTGACTACCAAGTTCTTAAGAGAGGTTTGGGGTAGTGGCTTCTGGAAATTATTGAGGTCAAAAATCAAATGCCTCTATCCTTGCCATTCTTTCTTACCCAGGGTTAGAACAGATGCTGTGATTTAACTCCAGAAGGAGCCACACAGCTGGTCAATCACTCCACCTCATGGGATGAGGGAGACAATTGGAAGGGGAGCAGTGAGAAAACTCATGGGTTGTGATAAAGAGAGTTTAAAAGCAAAAGAAAAAAAAAAAGTGTGTAAGCCAAGCAAAATAAGGAATTTTTTCACTACTTCCCATCAGCAAGTAGGTGTTTGGCCACCCCCAGCACACCAGGAACTCCACCACATGGAATTGAGGAGGACAAGTGCCATCACTCTGAATGTCCATACCTTCTTCCCATTACCCCCAGCCATTATTGCTGAGCATGACACCATAGGTTATAGAACATCCCTGGGTACATTTGGGTAGTCAGCTGTCCCCTGTGTGTCACCTCAAGCCTTCATGTGCATCCCCAGCCTAATTAATAAGGGCAGAAAATACTTTGGTCTGAGCTCTGTTCCTCAATAAATAAAACTGCTCTGTTAACAACAGTTTCTATCAAAAATACAAAGCATAACCCCAAAAGAGGAACTGTGGGAACAATTGACTTTATCCCAACCCAAACGAGTGCAATAGGTGAAATAAACACTGGTTTCCAAACATACAGTGGCAATATAACTTGCTTATTATCTTCTTACAGGTAGATGGCTTTCCCAGTTGTTAATCATGTAAATCATGCTCATACTCAAAATAAGTAATCTATTAATATATTTCCTAAGAGAGAAAGATTTTGAAAGTTACAGGGAAAATAAAATAAAAACCTAAAAAAAAATCCAAAGACTCTCAAACTTGTTTTATTTCTTACTATGTTATTTTTTTATACCAAAAGGGTTCAGCTGCATCTTCAAAATATAACAAGTTGACTGTAGGGTGTGTGTTGTATTCTGGATATCTGAGCTGTCTAAAATGTCACTGAAGTTCTAGGAAAATGAATATTCAGTGACCATAAAGGTCAATCAAATAGTGAGAGAAGCTTGTAGAGACGAAAGAATAGGGGAACATCTGCATAAACATACGAAAACAGTCCAGCTGCTGACCCTTGCTCTCACACAGATGTCTGTCTGCTCTTCCATCTCAAATATAGGTATTTATATAGGAAAAGCTGTGCAGAAAGACATATGGGTAGCCACATGTTGATGGATGGTTGGTTGGCTAAGGCTGTCACTGAGCAAAGAGGCGATGAATAATTTTGCTAGGGATGAGAGCCAGTACTTTTTGAGCCCTGCACATTCTGGAAGCTGGAACTCCTCACTGACATATCACTGAGGGGACAGCTTTCCCGAAAAGCAACCCAGATTGACCTGTCACCCAGTTGTTACAGAACTAGTTTTCAGGTGCTCTCTCAAGTCTTTAGCACCTTTTGTTTAGAAAGAAAGATAAAACTCTGGCACCTGTGTCCCATCTGCTGGATATTTCAGTTTGAAAGGAGGAAAGAGAGCAGTGTTTCAGTCTGGAAGGGGACTTAATCATTTCATCTGTAACTCTGTTCAGATTTGTCATAGATTTCCATTACTGTCTCCTTTAATAATGTTCCTTACTAGGTCCGTCTTCCTTGCACAAATTTGGCTCCAGTTCCATCTATTCCTTTCCTTCTGACAGACTACAGAACTGCTCATCCAAAGTCATAAATCCTCACAAGTATGATACACAATAGAGATTTAGTGACTTTGCCTTTTGGGTCCAACAAAGACCTCAGAATCTCTCTTGTTAACATTAACTTCTACCTCTTTAATTTTTCAGGAGAATCATTTTCTGTAAAATTGAAATCTTTTCTCTTAAAACCATAGGTCTTAGTTGTAACCTTGCACCTTTTAAACAAGTATAGGAGCCACTAGGGAATGCTACTTTTCCTATTTTGCCTGGTCAGTTTGTACTGAACATTTTTTACTACTTGAGCAAGAGCCATCCTATATACCACTATACAGGATATAGTTATTGTTCTTAGGATCATTGAGAAAATTTATTCCACAAGGTTTTGTGGTGGGTTTTCTTGTGGTTTTGTTTGTTTGTTTTTAATTTTTTCTTTATTTGCTTTTGTCCTGTTTTATTTTTTTGGGGTTTTTTTTTGCTTGGTTTTTCACTAATTTGGATTATCAGGGCTATTGTAAATCACAATTTGGATTTTTTTCATGTCTTTTAGTTAAGATAATAATAATGCAGTTAAAAGCTGCTGTTTGAAAGAAATGAATTTATGTTCTATTGCTACTTTTCTGCATTATTTAATCAAGAGAGTCTCAATACCAATCTATTTGCATTTATACTGTGATTTTCAAGCAGGTACACTATAAAACTTTTTTTAAAGGAACTAGAAGAAACTATTAGCTAAACTACTAGAGAGAACAGGCAAGTCCGATTTGAGAAGTTTTGACCTGCTTGCTTCAAAAAAATTAATATATGAGACATTGTACATGTGTTTTTGCCCCTTTTCCAGCTATAGAAAAAGTGCCCTTTTAAACAGGTATATATTAAAAAAAAAAAAAAAAAAGAGACCAAAATCTGTGAAAATTACCTCTGATAAATTATCAGGTTTTAGTTAGGTGGGGTTTTCTTTTGTGTGCTACCCGTTGAGTTAGCTACATGGTATGGATTCCTAGGAATTTGCAAGTTTGCCTTCTTCAAAATGAATCTCAGCCAACAGACCATATTCTGTTCTCCACTAGAAAAATTGGGTTTAAATAAAAGGAACCCTAGTTACAAAATCTGAAAAGCTGCATAAACTGATTTTATCACCACCTCTTACTACAGCGTTTACAGAATCCCCCTTAAACAAACATTCACAGATGTCCTGATCCAACTTTCAAGCAAATGGTAAAGTTTCACAGTTTATAATGCTGTCAGGTCACAGGGAATGCTAATCTGGGATAGCACAGGGTGTCCTTACATCTTGCATTGAGAGCATATCCTGACCATTGATTGCTAAAAGTTGTCATTCACCCTTTTTTCATTCTTTTCTTAAGAAGGGGAGGATATGAGACCAGTGAATAAGGAGGAGAATCAATTGGATACCAGTCAGCTTTGCACAACACACACAGCAAACCTGGCAGCAAGGCACTGGCTTGTATTTTAATACGAAGAATTCAAAGGACTCAAGAGTTGTGTGAATTCAGACTTTCAGGTGTGATTCATTGGACTTTAAATAGATATACACAGAGCAGACATTTTCATCTGAGCTAGTGACTGCATACTCTCTCTATAGTAAATGGAGAGAGGTAATCACATCCAAGGTATGATTCCTCTCATTTTAAAGCAAGCTTCTAAAATATGCTGTGAAGCACAAAATTCTGTTCACTGGCTGTAAGGCATGATGACTTAAGGTGCAGACAGCATTGTACATGTTTAAAGCTTGATAAAAGCTATCTCTTAATTCTCTAAGATATATACATTTTATACAAAGATATTTCTACTCTGCTTTAAAATAGTCAAATAAATTTCTATTTATGCGTTGTTTAAGAAATTCTGTAAATCTCAAAAAATACCTGCTGATCTGGTACAAAAAGATGTGTCATAACCATCCTTATTTTGTATTTTAGGATTTGATGGAATTTAATAATAATTTAAAAGTCCCTGCAGGCTCTGGAATACCTCCAGATTAAAGTAGTAGGATGTCACCTCCCAGGAATATCAGAAACTAGGGCTGTTAGCACTAACACACATTGACTTCAACAATACCACACTTTTTCTGGTACTGAGGAACAAAAAATCTACCACATCATAGAAAAATCTGAAGTAAAGTATATAGGATTAAAAAAAAAGTGCTTGAAACAAAGAAAAAGCCCAAAACGACAACTGTGTGTGTGTAGAGGGATTGGTTTGGGGTGTTTTTTGTTCATTTTTTGATTTTTTTTTTTTTTAATAAGAACATTTCCCACAGCAAACACTCTCTGGAATCCCAGTCTTTCGTTTATACACGTTCCCCTATGTGCTGCTTCTTGAGTGTCCATTTGTTTGCTATGGTAATTTATGTCATTCTGTATTGTATTATACACCTAATGCACAGCTGGTCTCCTAATGTAGATTTCTTCACTCTTGCTTTCACACAACCAAGTACTTATCTTTCCAATTATTTTTCATGGTCTCTGATTCTCTAGGCAGCATGATATTTGTGACTGCCAAGCTTCTGGAGCAGCCTGGGTACATTCAAATCCAAATGTTAATGGTTTCTACTTCCTACATGGGTAAAATGGGAATTTTGCTTTTTCAAACCGCACAGCTCATTGTTCAATACTTCTTGGTACCATACCATGCTGCAGGAAACATATGAAAAAGAGAAATATATTGGTTAGTTTGTTTGGGTGTTTTGTTTGGTTTTGATCCATCTGTGTTGCAGAACATTCACACACACACACACAAAAGTAGCAATCATTTCTTAACTGTCTTGGATTGAATTATGTTGTTTCAGAGCAATTGAAACAGCTTTCAATGCCAATCTGAGCATTTTCATGGACTCAGCTAGACATGGACAGTCAGACAACTGGAAAGATAAAGATGGCTCCACACCAAGATTTTAATACATTTGCTTTATTTTACATTGGATGTGATGTATAAATGTGCTAGAGCTAAACTGAACTGGACTGAATTGGAAAGAAATAAATGCCCAGGTATCTACATAGTATCTCAGATAGATTACTGAATTTGCCATCACCACACAGCCTCAGTCACAGTAGCACTGACACTGGGGACAAATTATTCTCTTGGAATAGATTAGGCATACTTTTTAAAGCCAGAGGTAAGTCAGTGTGAATTTTTCATTGTGGTATTTTAAAGGGAAAGATGAAATGCTTCCCATGCCATTGCACCATGTGAAGACACCAGATTAGATTGTGAATAAAATAATTTGAGAATAAATGGCAGCAGCGGTGCTGCTTTCTAATGCATGAACCCTTGGAAGGGGTGGTAGCTTCTCTAGGACTTCCACGTTATTCATAAAAGGTCCTATTGACAGAGCTGTGGGCAGAAGGCTTTTCACACTGAGAACCAGGACACATACATCTTCAGGCACAAAACCCACAAATAACAGACCAAAGAAAGAAATGGAAAAGACAAGACACTTCCTTCAACTTCTTTCGTCTCCCAAGTGTTTTTTATTAGAGCTGCTGTTAAGTGGTCTAGAATTATTTCAGTTTTGCATGGAGGCTTTCTCAGAGCTGTTTCAAAGAATCAGAATAAACAGAAAGAAAAAGGGGCCAAGGAATGCATACACCACCTATGCACCACCCACTGTGGTAACTGACTCAACAGAGAGGTTGAGAGGTATATAAAACCTTATGCCATTTTTTGAAATCAAAACAAACCAAGCACACACACACACAACAAAATAAACAACAACCAAACCAAACAAAAAAACCCCAAATCTCTTAGGAATTTCCATTTCACCTTTGTCCCCCTAAGGTGATATAAAAGCCTAGGGCAAAAAAAAAAAATCCCTTCTTAAATCTGATGACTGATTGAGCATCTCCACACTGTGTACACCAGTGGGTGCAGGAGAGCATGAAATTCATTACTTTGGTGTCTGTGCTGCTTTTTCCTGCTACCCTGAATTACTCTTCATTTTGGCTAATATACTGTTGCTTGCTAAGATCATCACTAACTGAATGATTTTCCTCCACCTGTCTGAAGAGGCATGAAAAGTAATGAATAGGCTAAGACATCCTCTCACCCCTAGAAAATGTCCTTTCCAGGTCAAGGTTAGCGTCAGAATGGTGAGAGGTGTGTGCGATGGGAGCTTGTTTCTGTTGTAATTGCTAGCAGACTAAGCAGACCCGAGCCTCCAGGGATGTCGGTCCATCAGTGATAAATTGTTACAAAATATTCTTGAAAAGTTTGTTTTGTTACCATTATGCTAATATTTACTTAGTGGATATGAGTTTTGCGTGAAATGCCTGCAATCCAGGGGAGAAGGAGGCACTTTAAATTAATAAATAACAATAACAATGATGACATCAGGGTCAAGAGAAAGACTGGCTAATGAAAAACGTCACCTGAGCTCAGTCAGAGCACGAGACCGAATCCAGCTTGATGTGCATGGGGGAATTCTGGGAATTTAACAATTAAAGACTGTTTCTCCAGAGAAGAGGGGCCTCCATTTACTTGACGTTGCTAATGAAGTGTAATTCATTTCACCTCTTCCCCACCTTTCAAAATCAAAGTTCAAGAGGCTGTAGCAGACAAATTTCAGAGGACAGGCATGCATACCTCTTGCAATGCCACTCATGCTCTTTAGGGAATTTCCTCATGTTCTATTAATTATTGTACTTCTCTGGCATTATTATTCATGGACTAGCATCTCAAAATACTTGATTTGGCAGTGGTTCTGGAACTAATACTAATAAGTACAACACTGTGCATTGGGTAAAACATGTTTTTTCTTATGGGTACAAGAGAGGGTAATACTACTCTTCACAATTCAGTCAACTTTTACCTTTTTTTTTTTTTTTTCTGCCATGTCTGTAAGCAGAAGGCTGTATCTTGGTTAATGACGATAGTTTCCATGTTAAAGAGGCATTGTTGGGAGCATAACGTTGTGACATGGCAGGAACACAACCCCAAGCGGTACTGGTGCCACGTGAGCAGCAGTGGAACAACAGGCAGAAGGGGAAGCAGATAATCTTGGTTAATCACTGCTATCAAAGACAGGAATCCAGATACTTAATAGAGGTAAGGAGCTGGTTTTTAGCCTCACAAAGAGGTGATAACCATGGATGTGCAGAGACTTCTCCAGCAGGCAGGCTGGCAAGCCTCCATCCTGCCACAGCACTTTCCTGGATGCGAGGTCAAATTGCATTGGAGCATTTCTGCCTCAGACAATGGAGGTCGTGGGGGAAAATGAACTATCAAGTGGCTAGTAATTAATATCACAGTTTGCAAGGAGATTCTGCACTTACTAGGGCTAAGGAAACTGACATTAGTAGCTTGAGTGACTGAAAGAACTTCCCTTTTGAATGTTCTTGACATTAAATCAGTTTTTCTATGGAGCTGACAGGCCAAAGAATCAACATTTTAAACTGAGTGAATTAAATGATACTTTAAAAAATTACATATTTGTTTATGCTTTCAAATAACTAAGCTTTTTCAAAGTAAAAAAAAGAATGAATTATTAATTTAACTGGTTTTTGGGTTTTGGTTGCTTTTCTTTTGCCTGACTCCATAAACTCATTTTAGGGTCTCGAGAAAACTGGAACTTCAGCCTCACTTTACTGAATAGTTCTTGTCAAACTGGGAAGTTTTTGCACCTGCATTTGGGACACTGCAGATGTTTGCTGAGCTGTAACCAGGGTCCAAAATGAGCTTCAGCTCTGAGCTTTTCCATGATGTAAGGACACACTCCTGTGGGAGAGCTTAGTCTTTCTTAAATGTGAAATTTTATCAAGTCAATTGACTTACTACCAGATGTTGAAATATATATCTTACAATTTTAAGAACTTTAAATAAACATTCCGAGTTTTATCTATTCAAAAATGACCCAGAGTACATAAAGCTTATAAGCAATTTTTAATCTGAAAAATAGGCTGGCATTCTATCAAGCATTCAGCTGTATATAATCCTCCCATGAACTGCACTGTAAGGAGAGAACAATTCCTTTTTTATTTTACAAGGACATGATTTCTTCTTCTGACTGCATAATAAATATTCTTTTAAATATACATATACATACATATATACATGTGTATATATGTATATATATATATATATATATATGAGTGTGAATTTTGGCAAGAAAACAAGAAAGGAAACAATCTTCTAAGATTTTGACTGATCTTGGCATTTCCTTTACATATTGGATATCAGTGTGAAGAGCAGATTGCAATGTTTAACTCTCTAATACATGCCA
>VXAX01007783.1:54430-80815 GCA_013399835.1 Leptocoma aspasia | reverse complement strand
AGATTGCTCTGTATGGACTGTTTTATTAGGAGAGAGAAATTTGGTGGATGTCAAACAACATGGAATATGTATTACAATTTATATACACCTATATTTTATATATGTATATATATATATATACGTCTAAAATGAAACAAGAAGTACAATTTGATTACATATAGCAACACACCATGTATTTGTAAAAAATATATGGCAATTAGTACTATAGTTTGAGAACAATTTGTGCTGTTATCGCTTTAATTCCAAAAATATACACACTCTAATATGGTAGTTGTCATCCCAGAAATATACATGCTGTGATAGTTGTCATTATAGAAATATACATACTGTGATATCTGTCACTGTGAAATACATACTCAGTAATCGATGTCAGCAATGAAATATAATAATAATCGTAATGTCTAGCATTTTTCATTCTGGGTCCGAATGAGCTTTAAAAATATAGTATCATGCCCAATTTTCAGATGGAGGAATTGCTGTCCAGAGAGGATAAGCGTTCTGCCCAAGGTCACGGAGGAGACCCGTGGTGGTGGTGGGAAAGGAAAGCAGGTTTCTTTTCTTGGACATTATGCTACAACTCATCAAAATCGGTCTGCATGTGAAAAAAAATGGATATTCTACCACAACAGGACCTGGGACTGTTTAGAAACTGGCAGGACTGGCTCGGCACCTTCCAGAATCAAGGCTCATTCCCCTTGAACAAAGATAACAGCACAATTCACAACAAATCATTTGTCTGACAAATTAGCTTCTTCTACTTCCCAGCAGATCACAGCCTTCTCAGATTTATTTGCTATCTGACAGACTTTTCTGCCTTTTTTTTTTTTATTATTAGCATGTCTTTGGAGACAGTGTTGTATTTTGTTTTGTTTTTTTTTGTTTTGTTTTGTTTTGTTTTTCTTTTCTGCTGTTTAAATAGGGTACTTATTTGCAATTGGTCAGAGAAATTTCATAATATTAATACAGTCTTCTCGACTGGATAAAAAACCAAGCATATCTCACAGAAAATATTTTCATCTTTAAAACTACTACTGCCAGAAGTAATAAGTGTTTGATAAACACATTCCTGGCAGGAAAACTCAGTGTCTTGAACATTCATAAAAAATTGAGGGCCAGAGAATTAATTCAGGTAGAAATTCACACAGGATTTTTTACAGTGCTTGTTGGACTCCAGAAATGAGATATATTAATGCCTAATATTAGTCTCCACATAAGAGCTGATGCAATTAGGAGGGTTCAGCCCAAGAAATGCTGATAGCAGAACATGAATGTCTGAAAGTTGTTAAAAAAGATAAGATTTAATGATAGCAATGCTGCCATTACAAGCCTGGTCATTGTGCAGGGCATGGTACGAGCATAGCAAAGAATGATACACTTATTTAAAATGGCCTTTGAAATGAGACTATTTTTAGTCAATGATTTTTGTTTTGACACAGAATACTGCTGCCAGGTGAAGTCTCTACAGATTGGGAGTAGAAGTCTTTGACTCTTGGGACTCTAAAAATGTACACAAAGCACATCTTCATAAGGCCACAGAGTTCCAAAATAAATTCCTGGAGAATTTACAATGTGAAAGTTTTGGTAGCAATTTGTCTACTAATGGTTTTGATATAATTTCTATAGAACTCCTTATGTTCAAACCTCATTCTTTGCCCCTTTTCCATCCACGTGCAAATCTGTAATGACTGAAGAGAGCACTTGCATAATGAATCAATAAGCCAAAAAAATTCAGCTTTTTCTTTTCCATTGCCTTCCATTTTTAACTGTACTAAATTTCTGAAATTGTTCTTATTTGTAGTATATATATATATTACTTGCCTTACTGATTGAGACAATGCAGTGCAGTAGGACACCATCAAATATTTCATGAAGTGATGACAGTGAAGAATTAAATTTATGTGAAAATGTTATCACCAGCAGTAACTACACAATTAAAATTTATGCATGTGATGACTGTCTTTTAAGATGAAGGAAACATTTGATGGGAAAAAAATCCCCTTAAACTGGAAAACATCAGCACATCCCCATATTTAATTCCATAGGAGAGGAGTTAGAATCTAGAACCACCCAGGAACATTTTACCCCAGTAAGGCAGAAGGAAATTTCAAAGTATGCAGCAATAATTTGAAGTTTCCAGGGCTCTCCTTCTCCCGGGAGTGTTCTAGCAGGCTATAATGGACATACTTGGTCTTTGGTGACTAAGGGAACTGCACATACTTCAAAATTATGCTGGGAGAACACTGCAGAGTAGTTGGGTTTTTTCCTCACAGTAACCCTTTGCTCAGCTTTCTTGATGTGTGGGATTTAAAAACCTGGGTTTTTTTCAGGAAAAACAAAGTTTATGCAGCATACAAACACTGGGCACAACCTTAGCTGACAAGTGAGCTAGACAGCTTTCAGGTCTACTGGGAAAAAAGAATGGAAAAAGAGAGGAGGGGGAGGAAAGGAGGTGAATTAGACATTTTCTCATCTCTGCTGTGAGTAATATTCATGCAAGGCCATGCCAGCTTTGCACCTGTTTTTCTCATTTTCTATTCAGCTTGTCACATTTGTTTACAATTTGTCTTATTTTGTCATTTTCTTTGTGCTTTCCACCCAATGCCAAACACATTTGGAATTTATTTGCAATTCAAGAAATGTATTGCTGATGAAGTGGGACAGTTTTTGATGGGTACCCCAAAGGGAAAGGAAGGGACTCTGTGCACAGCAGAGGTCAGAGAACTGAGACAACACGTTGAGCAGAATCAAAGTATCCTCCTTGCTCATCAGTTGTAGTAAGGGGAGAGCATTTAATGCTTACAAGAACTTTAATCCTTGTACAACAGGCAAGGGACAAATTCACTCAGGAGATGAAGAGTTATAAAATCCCTTTTCATGCACCCATAACTTGGAAAATAATCTAACATAGACTTCCATAGAACTGGGAAGACCTGTAGCAGGCCCTTGTTCTTCCATGCATGTAGCATATGAGAAAAGATGAAAAATTTTCTATTTTAATACATTAACATTCATGTGTGGACTTTCTGAGAGATTTAAATATGTTTGTTTTGAAGCAGTGTTCTGCCTGAAAAAAAAGAAGAAAGAAAAAAATAAATGAACAAAAAAACCCAGCAAACACCCCAAACCAATGAACAAAAACATAGGGTGCAAAAAGCCAAATCCCTAGTAGTATTAATTCATTTAAAGTCACAAGGAAGAAGCCAATATACACCGGAGGTGGATCAGGCCCACAGGATTTAACATATTCCAAAATAATTTGGAAACTGTTTCTATTAATGTGCTTCTCTGGCATATGCTAGGTTTCAGCAAATAGCTGCTTTTGTTTTCAGAGTTTATTTTAGGAATTAGTCACAGATTTTATTATTGAATATAAAGGTTACCAGATCTATAGTGTAACATGGTAAATGAAGTGGTAAGTGAATTCATGTTTGGTAATTTCCCACTTTAATTAGTATGCATTAAAAATGGTGTTTTGCTCCACATTACCTTTTTTTTTTTTTTTTTTTTTTTTTTTGTATGCTGTAATAATATTAAGTTTACACAAAAGCCTGTTTTGGTGCATATCTGCACCGTTTTGACTGCTGCATGTAATGTAATTCACATGTACATGACACATGAGGCTGGTGGAAGGGTTGCTTTACAGGGTCATTCAAAAATTGTGGCCTTGGCCCTCCTGTGATCATTTCTATTCATCATTTTGTGAGAGCCAGGGCAGGCTGGGTGGGGTGACTTCCAGAGCACATGGCCACATGCCAGTGAGGCTCAGTGAATTCCTTCCCTCTGAATTTCTTCCGCACGTTCAGCTGGCTAAATTATGCTACCCTGCTGATAGCTTGATCCAAACCTGCAGAAGCCAATGAAGGAAAAGACTCACATCTATTTCAGAGAGGGCCAGGCCCTCAAATTGCTGTTGGTCATTCCAGCTGCCCGGAAGCAGCTGCCCTGTCTCGTTCCGAGTTTATGGCTTTGCCGAGTCCTTCGCGCACTTGGCGATTTATTTATTCAGATTAAGGAGGCGGTGACCCTCTGCTCTCTCCCTTTAAATGCTCGTGAAAGAACACCTAATCATGCAATGTGTGGCAGAATTAATTTGCCTGCATGAGGCAGCACAGAAACTCCTTACTGGCTCCTTCTCCTTTCTTGTGGTCATCTCTTAGCCCAACTTTAATTAAAACATCGCTAAAGAAAATGAACTTTGGTGGGAATTTCCTGGTTACTTTTCAGTGCTGCCCTTAATACCAGACTTTGCAAACCATTCCTGTCTAAAACCACTTGAAACTTTGGTTCCTGCAGTAATAAATTCCTCTGTGGAGCAGAATGCACATCAAGATGATGCATATGTTGGATATATTTCTGATCTTACTAAAGGAACTAAAGATATTTATGTGCTTCAGAACATATGTGAGAGATTCAGAAAATAAGGCTGGATTTTAAAAAAGTGACTTGAATAAATTTAGTATTATTTAAATATGTGGTTTTGCTTCTGTGAAGTAAATCTAGCTTAGTTAGGACTAGAACTACACAATCTTTAAGGCCCCTTCCTAACCAAACCATCCTGTGATTCTGTGAATGTGTTTGTGTTTGTATATATTTATATATTATTTACAGATTCATATATGTGCAGACATATATATACATTTAAACAGTTTATATTTTAAAATGCCCAAATTAAAACTGTCAGAAAAAGTACATAACACATCATATAATGTATCTTATGTTTATTATGTCATTCAGTATCTATTAAGTGTCATTTAAATAGTGAAAATACTACCACTGTTTATTGTTATTTTGATGGTTGCTTTATTACTATATTATTATTACAGCACTGTTATAGCATCTATTTTGCTTCCTCATCCCAGAACACCTATTTTTAGCTCACTTAAATTAAGATATATGAAGCAGCTGAAGATTCATAAAGTTACAGAAGGATGAGCATGAATGATTTGCAATAGCAAAAGAGTTTAGCATTAACCAACAGAGAAATAAGAAGCAGGGTTCCTATGAGGAGAGTGGGAAATACACACTGGAAGCCACCAATGCAGAGACCTGCAATTTGTCCCTTCAAAATATAGAGCTGAGGAGTGCAGGTCTGAAGAACAGAGTTCACTGTGGAATAGGAACAAGTATTTTGCTGGTCTGTTCCTGTTTTTTTTATTGAAATATCAGGAATTGATTTAATAAGACCACATTTAGAAAGAAAAAATAGAGAAAAAAGCTAAACAGAGTTAAAAAATACCTAAATTTATAGTAAGTCAGGAGAGCCAGGCCAATTCCATGTCCTAGTTCTAAATTGTAACATAACCCTAGGAGACCTATCATCTAGTAAAACCAGGAGAAAAGAAAGCAACCTAATCCAGAGAATCCAGAGTCTGCTTGTTGAGATTGTTTCCCTTACCAGTAAAATGATAGCAATGCAAAATCATTAAAAATCTACCTTGTGCTGCTGAGTGATGCAACATTCATCTCACAGTTTAGCAGTAAGTGGGAAGGGTTAAGGTAGTTTCAAATAAACCAAACCTTTTTTTTGTTTGTTTTGGTTTTGTTTTTTTTTTTTTGTTTTTTTGTTTTTTTTTTTTTTTTTTTTTTTTTTTTTTTTGTTTGTTTGTTTTGTTTTTTTTTTTTGTCTCCCAGCCAGGGGCTGGAGAACATTTCAATAGTATTTTTAGATGCCTACATGAATTATTGGGACCCTCCCTGTGGTGCAATGTGGGCTGCAGTACTGCCCAAAAATTTTTAACACTCATTCTTCATCTAATGCAGAAATGATTGTGCTGTTCTAGGCCTGCATTATACTGGGGGTCAGCAAGGATAATAATAGGTTCTACTGGTTTTAAAATACAGGATTCACTTCCTTATCTCCCTGCTTCTATAAGCTTGCTATATTATGGAGATACTCTGGGGAACATCTGTATAATCACAAAAGGATCTATCTCCATTGACTTTTTTTTTGTTTAATAATAAAATTATTTAATCTGTAATTCACAGCCATTTCAGGGATTCTATTCTATCCCCATAAAACAATCTGGAACAGAAAAGTTTTGGTTTGTTTGTTTGTTTTTTGTTTTTTTTTTTTAAAGACCTCCCTAGCACTCTAGCACTTCACATTATTATTTACTTTCTCAAAATCAGCTCATTCTTTTCCTCCTGACCTGAGTATTTCTACCTGCTGTTGGGCTTGGACCCAGATATTTTCTACCCTGCTAACTTATGTTGTATTAATTTCCTTTCCTGTCTGTCATATGATACTTACTGCTTCAGCTGGACTTTACCTGCCATTTAAACCAGTTCTTTATTTCATTTCTCTTTTATCAAGCACATGTTAATTTCCTTCTCTCTCCCTCTGTGTCACTGCCTCCCCTTTTCTCCAGCAGAATTCTCAGGGCTAAAAGTTATGCCTTTGCTCCTGAGCATTAGGACATTTTACAGACACCCCTCCTTCTTCAGACCTATTCATCTTTATCTTTCACTGAACAACAGCACTGCAAACAGAGTGTGAGACAACACAGCTGAATGATTGATGCTCTCCAAGTCCTGAGTTTCTTTTCCTCGTTTATTCACACAGTCACCCTCCTGAGTTAAGGGTTTTGGTTGGTACCTGCCATGGTGACTAGGAAAACAAGGGTAAGCTGCCAAATCCAGCGACTGTTTTCTTGTTCTCATATTGCATTTCCTTATCGGTTGTGACAATGTGCCACAATTAATGATAGCAGAAATACCTATGTTTGATACCATATGCATCATACTTAGTGGTGATGGATTAGCAATCAAGAAAATTAATTCTGCCTTTACAAAGTAACATCTGAACTTTGAAGTTAGGCAAAAGCTTTATAAAGTAGTGCAGATAAAAATTCTCCTGGAAATGGCATAACCGCGTTTCCATTGTATCTACATAATTGGTTCTGGACTGAGCCCAAACAGAATGGTATATTTCCCAAGAAAATGCAAGGATCACTCACAAAAATTGAATTTCAGGTAGCCCTGTGAGTCTCAGGTAATACTGTATGCATTATTAGTGCCCATAAGAAGGAGCCCAACAACAGAATCTGATGCCTTGAACACATCCAGATCTCCTGGATGACCTTGGCTAAATATCTAGAATTATTCTGGGTTTTAATTTATAAAGTAGATTAAAAATCTTCCTTAGTTCATTAATTACTTTTTGGATTGAAAATTGTTAATAATTTGAAAACTTTCCATATTATAGAGACAACTATGCTTGTACCTTGATTGCTAAAATAACAAAAACCCAGTGATGGAAAATGTTATTCTGTCAGTCAAGGCATTCTACTTACTTAATAGTCTATAATATCTTTAGACATGCCCATACAGAACAAAGAAAGCTGGAATTTAAGACAGTTTTGAACATCGATTTATCTAGGTTTCACAAAACACAGATAATTTACCTCGCTGGAAAATATCATAGCAGCTGTCATTGTGGCCTAAAATTAAGTACAATATTTCTGTTTCCAGATACCACTGTGATCTTATCTATTTGAATTTAAATAATCAAGGTTATGACCCTTTTAAGATTCTAAATCACTCTATAGCACATATTAGATATTTTTAACAGGCTGAAACTCCTTGGGAGGCCATTGTCCAGTCATGGCATTGGTATTGATTCCTAAAACATGTCTTACTCCTCATTGTGACTCTTTAGTTTCTTGCTGCCTTCCTTCTGATAGAAATGCTGGAATTATTTTTTATCTTATTTCAGCCAGGTACATGCTATTTATCAGCACTGCTGGCAGCCATTCCTCATTGTCTTTGTTTTTAGCATTAAACTAGCAATTTAGGGAGGGAATAGATATAGAGTTGCCGAAATTTATACATGTGCTTGAGGATGCAAGAAATCTTCCCTGTCCATGGCAGCGGGGTGAGGGAGTTGAAAATAGATGAGGTCTAAGGTCCTTTCCATCTCAAACCATTCTGCAATTCTCTCTTCTTATCATGCATTGCAATGATTATAATAACTTGATTTCCACTGGTTATAAATGTTGGGGGCTACTTCCTCCAATTACACCTATAACATGAACCTCAGTTGTTGCATCTTTATTTAGCTATCTCTGAAGTGAAAGAAATATCTGTTTATCAGGTAGAGGTGGGTAGAAACACATGAACACAAATGCAGCAAATAAACTGAATGTGCTTTATGCAGTATTTTCTTGAACTAAACATGATTTTCCAAATAAACTGAACTCTGTGCTTGTGTTGAAAGTTCTAGGAAGCAGCACAAAGAGTTTACATTGTAATAGAGAGCTGGTGAGGCTGAGAGGTTTCCCACTGATTAAAATAAATGCCTGAAAATAGAAGACTGAACAAATGGATGTGATGCTTTGGCAAATGAGAGGGCTCCTCTTCTGTTTCAGATGAGAGTTTGGAAATAGTACTGCATCAAGATACACTGCCCTTTAGCAAAAAGTAACTGGAGAATTGAATGTTTGAATTTTTCATATGGTATGACTTCATGTATGTATATCTTTATTTAATAAAAAAGTCATAAAAATATATTTTGTTATTCCCACTTCCTGACATTTATTTAGTCAGAGATCACTTTTATACAGACAGACAATGATGATTAGAAGTTTTTAAAGGAGTTTCCATTCTTTTTAAATGCTAATAGTTTTAACCTACTGGAAGGTTGTTTATAGCAGTTTATTTTCATAACTGTAGTCCCTAACTCTGGCTCTTAGAAACAGCAGGGCTGATAAACCATGAAAGAGCAATTTACAGAAGACCCTGTAACTTGGATTGCTGGAAAGAAAGAGAAGTAAAGAATTTTAAGAAATGACCACTATTGATTGCCTCATACACTGGATGGCATTTTGCCTTCATCTTCAGGATAATTGAACAGGGGGATTACAAATCCATACCAATAGAAGGCTTTCCTTACTAGACAGTTAATGCACTATAAATCAGCTAGTAGGAATAGCTCCTATGTTGCAGCCTATGTTTTCATTCAGCTCATTTGCACTTCAAAGCTAAAGTCGATAATTCAGCTCCAAGTAGGTGTAATTGGGGGATATTTACCTTTTGTAGGATATGAATACAAGCTGAGAAAATCTCTAAATTCATTTGCACAGGACATTACCAGTCAGATCCTGGTACTCAGACACGTGGCCCAGTCTCCAGCTGAAGTCAAGAGGTGAGTTTGGAGCTGCTCATAAATCCCCCAAGGTTTGTGTGCTGTGGCTAAACAATGTTTTCTTACTATTGGTGATCAATTGTTTTTTGCTGAAGTGGTAAGTATAGCCTTTGTTTTTTAAATACTAAATAAGCAGCCCCTTCCTTGTCTTACCTTCGTCAGGGTGAGTGGAGGTAAGTCCCCTGAACCTGTTTTGTTCTAGCATCCTACAGAAGGTAGGACAGAAGACAACTCTAGAAAGGCACAGCTGAGCTTCTCAAATCTTAGGTCAATGATTGGTAAAACTCAGCCAGGTTTGAAGTCAAGGAAATAGAGTAAATAAGAAACAGAAAAATAATTTATTCTATTTTTTTTAACCCACCATTTTTTATGGCATTTCTGTCAAACAAAACTCCCATCATAACAGGGATGAAAAAATTACTTAAAGTGCCTATCCTTATGTTCCCTCCACACATGCACACTCATGCACACACATATTAGATTACCTAGCCTTGTGCAGTACCTGGACAATATTATAGTGCCACACATTGTTTTGTGAGCTCTTTCCTACCTGCATTATGTCTCAGAGCACAGAGAAATATCCATCCTTTTCAGGGCAACTTGCAGTTTGAATGAAGTGAATGCACAGGCAGTTTTATCATTCCCATCTGGCTCCATTTTCTACTGTGATAAAAAATGGAATTGAGGTTAGGCAGAAATGGTCTGAAGTGTCATCTCCAACAGAAGATGAGGTGGGATTTTTTTTTCCTCAGTGATGATGCTTTTGAAATATTGAAATGTTTCTCAGGTTTAGGGGATGAGAAGGAAGACGAGAATAAGACTTTATTCCATATTTTCTAAATGGGAAATGAAGTTCTTCAGGTCAAGCATCATAACTTTCCCTCAGACCCCAGATCTGTACCAGTACAATATGGAGCTCACTTCAGCCATTATAGCTGGTACCCAAATATTAGTTTTAAACAATTTGCTCTGTTTGCTGGCTTTTAATTTTTTTTTTTTCTGTTTTTCAGGAGAGCTATAGCTCCCAGTATCACAAAATCAAAGTTCATGGCAACAAACTTTTTTTTTTCTTACCATATAAGGGAGCCTTTTTCCATAATCTTCTGACTCTCTCAAAAGTAAATACAAAACCCCAACACTGAACTTTCATAACTCCAATAAGAACAATCTAGTTTATAACGAAGAGGAATACTGCTTATGTCTGGATGTTTTCCTTAAGAAACAAAAAAGAAAAAGTAAAGGAGCCAAATTTTGTGTTAATATGATTTTAGTGGGCTAATATGGCATTACTAGGCATCCTTGCCTGATGGATTCCTAGGAAGGTGATACCTATGGATCAAGGACTCTTATCTGGGTACATAGGAGCAAGGATTTAAACATCTGGGGAAAATAAAAGCATTAACAGAAACTAAATGCTATTCTTCTTGATCCACTGAAGAAACCAATTCCTGTTGAGAAATCAGACTCAAAGTCATTGAGT
Source organism: Leptocoma aspasia (assembly GCA_013399835.1). Lineage (NCBI taxonomy): Eukaryota > Metazoa > Chordata > Aves > Passeriformes > Nectariniidae > Leptocoma > Leptocoma aspasia. The sequence goes on along the minus strand of VXAX01007783.1, from coordinate 70,193 downwards.
GTGAAAGGATATAGATGTCATGCTTAGATATCTCTGTGTCTTGAAAAGACACAGAGAATCTGGTCTTGAAAAGACAGCCTGGAAAATCTCAGGAGACTGAATGGCTAAGTAATTATTAATATTAAAAAAAAAAAAAAAAGACAACAAACAAATAAATATGAAATACAATTGGCCATATGTCAAAAAATTGCTGTATTATTTGAAAAATACTCCAATAACTACCAGAGATTGCTAGATTCCTCAAATCTTGGAAGTTGTTTTGCTGAATGTGTTTTGTTTGGTTATTTTTTTTCCTTCTTGCACATATGCCTGCCTCATCACAGGCACAAAACAACAGATCTGATTTAAGGTGAACTTAGTTATGTGGCTAAGTGGCCAGTTTTGCTCAAATAGGGTCTTAACAGCCTGTTGCAGAAAGGATAAATATGCTGCCTTACTTAAAAAATGGATCATCCCCTTCCTGATTGCATTTGTAAAATATTTTCTTAAAAAAACCTAAAACCACTTCTTAACTTTTATAGATCTCTCATTTCCTTCATTCTCATATTTCTTGTATATTTTTTATTTTTGTGTAGGCTACACCTCACACGACACCTCACAACTTCCTTTTTTAAGAAGTGCTTCCATGTGTATAATAGATGGCACTGTATATTATGGGATACTGCTTTAAATCATCCTCTGTGTCTCCCCAGTCCCTTTGGAGACTTTCTCAACTTCCCTGAGAGACTATTTCGAGGCTAATGGGCCTAGGTAATAAGGATCTTCCCCCCAGAATCCCACTACAATTTTTCATTTCTTTGCTATGCTGATTTACTGGTTGTCCAACCATCATTCTAATTATAGCTCTTCTTTTTGTTGTTTTCAAACTTTAAATATTGAAATTATCTGGTCAGCCTTCATATTGGCAAACTTTGACTCAATATATGCTGATAAGGTTGAGGTTTCTTTATAAAATTCCACTGAAATTACCTGTGATTGTCTAAGAGAAGTGTAGACAACTATTTGTGAACCTCAGTAGTCATTGAGAAAGAATGCAATTTACTTCCAGTGATATTGCAAAAACTGTTGAAATACACACAAATGCTTATAAGGAACATCTTCTAAATTATCTGTCTTCTATTTCTAAAAATGCATAAGTTTTAATCAATTATGTACAGAGCTGTATTAAGTTGTCTGAACTTTCCAGCAGCTTTTTTTTTTGTTTTGTTTTGTTTTAATCCAAAATCTTTAAAATTGCCATTTCATCTACAAAGAGATCCTGAGAAGGAAGAATTGTTTGAGGCATTGTGCTGGGAAGCAACACTTTTCACTGAGACATCTTTACTGCAAAAATGCAACATTTTATTCTTTTTCCTCTTTTGTTTGAACAGCATAGATTTGAAAGCTACATTTTAAGAAGCAGGAATATGTTTGTAGAAAATCTCTTTGTTCCTAAGCATCTGCTAGAACACACACCCACCTTTTAAAACTTTTTTTCAGTCTTCTAGAAGAAAACAAAAATAATTGTCCAAACTCACAAAAAAAAAAAAAAGAAAGAAACTACCCCTCCAAACCAAAACCAAACACCTCTTAAATATCTCTTTAATAATCAGTAGAAACATTATGCCAGAACTCAGTGATGGATATCTTCAAATAGCAAAGACAATATAAAGAGGTAAAAGGATCCTGACTTGGTTACTAGCCTTGAAGTCAGAAAACCTGGCTTCTTGGCTAAACTCTGTTACTGCTTCACTCTGACACCATGACTATTTGTCTCCCACATTTCATTCAGTTTGATTGTAAGTTCATTGGCCCAACAACAGTTCTTCCATATACAGAGTCCAGCAAGGCTCTGGACTTGGCTGAGGCCTCTGGATAATGTTGTAACAATCCATTACTCTTCTGAGGTCAGGTCGGCTGACCTCATGGACCTTCCCAGCCAGCAGCTCAATGCGTAATGATTGCCCCATATCAATCAACACCAGTTTGCAAGGGTTTTTTTTTTTTTTCTTTAAATGGAATAAAAGAGGCTAAATTCATAGCGAATGTTCTCTGCATAAAACGATGTGACCAGCACTACCCTGATCATTTTTATTGCCCGTCTCTCCAATGTACTGATGGAATCATTACACGTGCAAAACTGTTGCTGGCATTCCCCTTTGCTGTCTCTGACAAGCTCTTTTGTGTCAATGCCATTGCTTTTCAGGGATGCACAACCAGTGTTCCCTTTTGTAGCAGGGATGTTTCTAACGCACCCTTTGATGTATCCAGCGATAGTGTCACGCGTGCTGACACATCCTACCGCTCAGCAATGGAAGCTACTCCTGTCTGCACTGTTGTCCCAAGCTTTTTGACATTCTCCCTCTCAGTGCTGCTTTCAGAGTTTGTTGCTTCAATTTTTCCCATCGGCGTTTCATTTAGTATCCAGATTTATTTATATATTTATTTATGCGCTTATTAATTTATTTACTAGATTGGTAACCTGTTTTTATGCCACGGAGAGATGAGAAAGGTGCTCCTGTGGCTGACTCCTAGCCCAGCTTCCTTCCAGAAATCTGTCCCTGTCCAAGAAATTGACTCACAAAGTGAGGAAGGATAGATGTCTAGAGATTAATTTTAAAGATGTTAACATGTTAAAGATTTTTTTAAAAATGAACAGTCAGTCCCTTTGTAAACAATGCACTTAGTTTACAGCTTCTCCATAAATCAAGGGTATGTCTTTTTTTAGGATCCGTTTGATGACCTGCAAAATCCTTCCGGTAATATAAGGTGGTTAAATGTCAATTTAAGCAATTCAAGCAATTAAAAAAAAAATGTTTTCCAAGTAATCAGATTGAACAGACATATAAAATTATTACATATGTGATGCATTCATGGCAGTTGTCTCTTCGTCATTTTGGCATTGCACTGGGAGCTTCCATAAATTAAGAATCTAATTTCATTATTATTTTTATTTTATCAATCAATAATATTTTTTGCATCAGCTTTCTGCGGAAAATTGTATGTAAAAGCAATAGAAGGAAAAGGGACAGTGAAGTAATTGAGTAAAACTGTAGTTCAATTATCTGACTTATCCCCTACTGATTTCTTATGTGGCTGCAGAGCAGATAATTGTCTATTTCTTTGTCTCCAAAACTTACTACCAGCTCACTCTTGTGAGTTTGAACCAGATGAAAAATGAGATATACTCAGGCAAGCATTTCAAAAAGAAGAGTCATTGTCTGGCTCCTGGGTCACATGTCACAGCAGTGGGAACAGTATCACAGGTCTGCGCTGCTTGCTCCATGTTCCTATGTGTTGACACAGCCAGGCAACCTGCCACTAACATCTGGTTTCTGTGGAGCCATGGATCACTGGGAAAGCCTGTGGATCTCTGTCCAAACAATGGGAGAACACTGCATCATGTCCAATCCTCAAATGCAGAATAATTTCATACCTTTTCCCTGATAAACTGTTAGATCTTACATGCTGGGAGATAAGAAAACATAGATTTTTGCTCCAAGTGCCAATAACAATGTTTTTGTGTGCCTTAAATAGATCAGAATTGATGGTTGCAGTTAGTAACAAGCAGCCCCTGAGTTTGGTGATCACTGTCCCCATCAAGGCTAAAGGATGTTGTGGATCTAATGGTTTGTCAAACAGATGAAGGCCATTTCATTCTTAAAGGCATAATTGGGCCTTACACTGTGTTAAAAGTATGTCTAGGCATAGTCACACAATGACCATGTCACAGGGGATGCAAATTCAGGCACCAGAGCTGACTACAACTGCAAGCAATCTTTACTGCTTCAGCTACTGAAAAGATGGAATTTATAACTCAGGCTCAGAGTTGTGCTAATGCAACTTCCTCTCCACAACCAAATGGGTAGGAGTGGCACTGCCTCAAGTTGAGTGAGGCTGCATACAAAATACTGAGGACATCATAGAAACATGGCTTAGAAAACTGCTATACAAGAAAATCTACCCATTTCTGAGCAACTCCTCACTGCCAGCGTGACTCGCTGCTAAGCATCCCTCTGTGAGACTGAGCCACAAAGTGTGTGAGTTAGCTACGGTCCCTGATTGTGGTAATTGGTCCTTATTTCAAGCTATAAAGACTTGTGCTGTTTTCCTTTCAACAGACTACCCTGATTAAATCTGGTGTCACCCAAAATATCAGGCAAATACCAGCAGAACTAAGGGACATATCAGAGCTGTCTGAAGGCTACTTTAAAATGTGTGCAAATGCTGATCGTTTCTCTGAACCACCCCAGGACTTACAGGGTCTCTCCTATTAACCCTGCTCCAGGCACGGAATGGGACAAGGAATAATTGCGCTCTGTATTTAGAAACAATCCTGCTTGTGTAATTTCTGCCACTTCTCCCTCTTGTCCTTTTATCATTCACAGCATTTGCATGAACACAGGATCTTCATTTCAAAGGAGTCCATCTGCTCTGGCTGCTCATTCTCTTCCTGAAGTTATAAACCTCTATTTGCAACAACATAATCCTCTCACCACAGCAACCTGCAGTGAGGTCACAAGTGGAGGATTGTGACTTCAGGTGGGGAAATGAGCAGCAGGAGCAGATGAACTGTTAAGAAGCAGAGATCCCATTTTCATTGCAAATGTCCTTTGCAATAAAGAATGAGGCTAGGAAAAGGCAGCCAAGGGAGGACACTGAAGCAGAAAACCATGCACACAGAAAGCATATTCAAATGTTTTAAACAGTTGCATACGGTGAACTAGCTCTTGGAAGAGCAATAGCTTAAGATGTAAAACAATTAGCTACTTCCAATCATGCTGACAATTAAGAATGAATAAAATAAAAAATTCCAGCCCTTCTTTAGAAGCTATAACTCCTTTCCTTTCCTTTCCTTTCCTTTCCTTTCCTTTCCTTTCCTTTCCTTTCCTTTCCTTTCCTTTCCTTTCCTTTCCTTTCCTTTCCTTTCCTTTCCTTTCCTTTCCTTTCCTTTCCTTTCCTTTCCTTTCCTTTCCTTTCCTTTCCTTTCCTTTCCTTTCCTTTCCTTTCCTTTCCTTTCCTTTCCTTTCCTTTCCTTTCCTTTCCTTTCCTTTCCTTTCCTTTCCTTTCCTTTCCTTTCCTTTCCTTTCCTTTCCTTTCCTTTCCTTTNTTCTTTTCTTTTCTTTTCTTTTCTTTTCTTTTCTTTTCTTTTCTTTTCTTTTCTTTTCTTTTCTTTTCTTTTCTTTTCGCTTTTTGCTTTTTTGCGCTTTTTTTCTCCTTTTTTCCTGTTTTTTCTTTTTCTTTTTTTCTCTTCCTCTTCTCTTCCCATCCCCTCCTTTTCCCTTCCCACATTCCCCTTCCCCCATTCTCATTCCTATTCCCATTCCCCTTCCCTTTCACTCTTTTCCTTGTCATTCCCTCTTTTCCCTTTACTGTTTCCCCTTTTCCTTTTCTTCCTTTTCCCTTTTCCTTTTTGCTTTTCTCTCCCCCTCTCCCTTTCTCCCTCTCCATCTCCCTTCCCTGTTATCCCTTTCCCTTTTCCTATTTCCCTTTTTCCCTTTTTTTCCTTTTTTCCCTTTTCCCTTTTTCCCCTTATTCCTTTTTTTTTCATTTTTTTCATTTTCTCCATTTTCCTTTTTCCCTTTTTTTCCCTTTTTTCCCTTTTTCCCCCTTTTCCTCTTTTTCCCTTTTCCCTCTTTTTCTCTTTTTTCCCTTTTTCTACTTTTTCTCTTTTTTCCCTTTTTTCCTTTTCTCCCTTTCCTTTTTCCCTTTCCATTTCCCTTTCCCAGAGAAAGGTATCCCTGATGGCCATCCCCCCAGTCCTATAGCAGCAGTTTAATTATGAGCTGCAGAAGCCCAGGCTTTTCCCCCACTCTCATGAAGATGGCCTTACACTGGGAATTGCGAGGCACTGACAGACACCACACTGTCCAATTTTCCTGTAGGGAACCAGTCAGGAATCACTGCTTAAACTGTCAACATGAAGAACAATCAGCAGGGATCACCCCTGTGAACATTACAACACCCCAGCCTCCAGGACAACACTGAACTGTGTTTGCCTCTCACTCAAAAACAAGGGAAGGTGATCCTTGGGATTCAGGCAGCAGAATGTGTCCCCTGGAATGTTTAGTTCATCATTCCCTGCTATGAGGTGCAGAGCAAACCCCTTGTCACAGTGCTGGGTGTGGCAGCCTGGAGGAGAAAGGCTGCAACAGGGAACATCCCATTGGGAAGCGGCTCTGCCTGTTCTCACTTGGAAGAGGAGGAGGAGGAGGAGTGGGCCAGGAAACTTCTGACATTTTTTCCCTGACTATTCAAATATAGGATATGCTAGCCCTGGTGAGGTAATACACTGCCTCTACCTCACCCTGCCCGTGTGAGTCCTGACACACTTCCTGACAGGAGAAGGTGACATGACTGACATTCAGGGCTACAAGGTTGCTGGGCTGTAATCTCTAGTTAAAATTGAATCTTGTATATTGCTCCCTGACAGTACAGCCAGGCTCCTGATAATTATTTGGAGGCTACATTATTTGGATTTTATTTTGCCTTTTGAAGAGGAACGTTAGTTGGTTTTATTGTTCATCACTGGTTGCAAATTAAAGGAGAGTAAACTTTTTTGTCTTCAGTGATTAATGCAGCAGTCAAATCGTTGTGGTTTTTTTTTTTTTTTTCTTTTTAGCAAAAATGGTATATAAAGGTGGTAAGGGAGAAATTTTATGTCAACATGCTTTACAAAAATCTACTGCCGCTGAAGAAAGGACATTTTTGAGTTACCCATCGATTGTTAACTTGCTTGTTGCCATGATATAAGGAAGAGGAAAATGCTACACAGATGCCAAAATCTATAACAACACAAGTAACAGGAAGATTTTAGACAGAGGGAAGGGAAGGTCAAATTCACTTAAGCAAATAGCCAAGGCAAAGAAATGGATTTAAACTTTACTTTAAGACCTGGTGTGTTATTGCATTTGGGGTTATTTCCATTGTATGATGGGTTCTGCATTTCTATCATCCATCTATCTATCTATCTATCTATCTATCTATCTATCTATCTATCATCTATCTATCTGTCTATCATCTATCTATCTATCTATCTATCTATCTATCTATCTATCTATCTATCTATCTATCTATCTATCATACTTGCATAATATAAAAGAAAATTTCATATGAGAAACACATCTGATTAACACTTTAGGTGCCACATTACCCATCTTTGCAGCTGTGAATTTGTAGGGTTTGGTAAGGAAAGAGCTTTGGCCCAAGCCACTTGGATTAAATACTCTGACAGGTTGGGAAAATTTTCTCCAGCACAACATAAGCCTGTTTAAGTGTTTGAGACCATGAGGTAGAAAGGATAGTAGAAACTGATGAGTCTTGATTTTGCTTGTTGTACTTTTTTTGACCTAGTATCAGCATCTGGAACCTAACACCTCTGCAAGTGAAATCCATATTTGTTTAAGAGGTAAATAATGAATGTTTTTTTCTTGACTAGAGCTTTCCACATATTCCCACATATTTCCACACTTTCCACATAAAGACAATGCTCCAGTGGTGTATGTTTCAAACCTTGTAATGATGGGCAATACACATTAAAGAGCAGGAAATACTGAGCTTAAAGAGAAGCCTGAAGTCCTAGAAACATCCACAGGGGTAGATTTGATCCCTTTAGAACCCTCGAGTGAATTAAATGAGAAATAAAGGAACTAGAAATGACTCATTAGAGAAGACACCATGAAAAGAATCCTACTTTTATTATAAAATATCCATATGAAGCAGCTCAAATGGGTGTGAAGGCCCCTGAACAAAAAAGAAACTCAGAATATCAGTTGTCTTGCCATGACTGAACAAGAAATATATCACATAAACACTTCACAAGATCTTCCCTCTAGTTTTGTGCCCTTGCAGAAAACATCTTTTTTATTATTACTTTTCTTATTAACTTCAAGATAAAAAACCTTTATGTTTGGGGAATCTTTTCTTCCTATCCTAAAATCTGCATTTCGTTACAATATAAATCTTATATGTTTAGAAATGGAAATGAAAAAGCATTCTCCAGGTGTCAAAAAACTATGTCTGATGTCCTGGTCTCTGGAAAAGAACCCCAAGCCCATGGAAAAACATTTTTCTTTTTTTCTTTTTTTTTTCTTTTTTTTTTAATGGGAATGAGGTGGCCTTTCCAATGCAAGTTTTCCTTGTTTTGTCAGTAGAGGCTTGTTCTTTTTTTCCCATATACATATAGCAATTAAATCAGTATTGATAGTGACATTTAAATGCTGTATCTCTTTTCCTCAGCTGGAACTGTGCTGTCGTTTCTTCCTGTGGATAGTTCCACAGCAAACTGTTGAAAACCATGTAAACTTTCACATTTTCTTTGACACTGAGTCTGCAAGACTCATGAACACACATGCACATTCTTCTTTTATAATGAAGCTAGTTTGTTCACTCACACAACAGTGAATTACCAAAATCAACATAATCTGAGGTACAAAACAATAAGTTAGCAGGACATTTTCTTTTGTCTTGGAAGGAATGTGTTTTGTTTAATTTTATTTTTGCATGGAAACTTTGAAGAAGTAATTGATTTCTTGGTTTTTTTTAGTGTCTGTTCCATGATATAAATGAATGTCAGTACATACTTAAAAATTTTTATGCCAAACAGTACACAGACATCCTTTACATCCATGCAAAAGGCACCTTCTACCCACACATACACAAAAATATAATTCATTATGCTCCGAATTATTGCTTGAAATGTAGGAATATTTCACTGGTAGAAATAGAAGGTGTCTTTCTAACAATGAATCAAAACATGAAAATAAGCACATGAAGTTGATCTAGAAACACAGTTAGAAGAGTTAGGTTCATAACTGCATTTTCTGTCCAAAAGTAGTTACCTATTTTTGAAAATCCTATTAGGTGCCTCCCTGCACCTTTGCAATCTAAACACAGCTGTAAATCTGACTGTCAAGCCCTTCTTGCAGGAATATGGAAAACTTCCATTGTGTAATTACTTCCACTCCAACCCATGAAAGTCCCTAAATTTGCCATGGACACAGATTAAACAAATCTCAGATTTTATGTCAGACTTAGGTAACTCTTCAAGAAAAAAAAAAGGAATTCTGTTGTTAGGAGAAAAAAAACTAAACACCCCATACAAAAACAGCAACAAAAATTAAATTCAAGTTTAACTGAAAATATTTTTATAAATATCTATCTGTCTGCTCATACACCTCTTAATAACCTCTTTTCAGCTACCTGGTGTAGTGATGGTAAAATATTCAGGACCTAGCTTTTATAAAATAGGATAATAAAGGAAGTTTGATCCTTTAAGAGAGGAGCAACTATACAAATTCACCTGTTAGGAGAAATGAGAAAATCAGTGCTGAGATCCAAATTTTATTATTGTCTCGTGTTCAGTAAAATCTTTGGTCAGAGCTCATCTCTTGTCAGAAAGACCAACAACATGCCATAAAACTGTGGGAAACCAAGCATCACATGCTCCTTCACCAGGGGATGGTATGTTTTTCCTCTCTTTGAGGTTGTTCAGGATTGTTTCCAGATGTTTTCTGAGCAGACAGGGCAGTTATAATCAATGTTCTTTCTCCTCTGCTTCTGTTCTGTACCTCAAGAAGGTTCTGTAAGGGTCCTATTGAGTGGTATAGTTTAAAAAAAACAGAACTGTAAAAAAAAAATCTTTCTTGATTTCCAGAGCAAATCAGTGTTTTTCTATGCAAACTCCTTTCCATATTAATTCACTGGCTGTGATCCTAGCTCCACTGGTGTCAATGAAAAGACTTAATTGTTTGGGACTCAGCTTACCTGCCATGGAAAGTGGGACATTTCTCCAGGACAGAGGTGGATCAGGGCTGATCTTAGAGGAAGCTAGACATGCATCTTACAAAATCCCTCTTCATACCACCAGCTGGGCAGGAGACTTTTCAAAGTGTTCCTAGATTAATTAACATTCAATGAATTCCATTGATGGCTTTTTTTATCTGTTCCTCTGAAATATTTTGATTCTTAAATCATTACGACTGTGAGTTAGGATAAATATGGCACCTAACTCTATTCCCAGGTGGGTAAACTGTAAATCATAGTGCATCTGGATGAGTTTTTGTTGTTATTGTTTTCTTTTCATATGCAGCTCGGTGTGCCTTTGAAGAACATCAATGGATTTCTTTGATTCTGAAGCAGCAGTACTAAAATATTCAATAGATTATTGAATAGGATGGGTGGTAGGGAAAGATTTGTCAACAGCAGCCTCAAGCAAAACACAAAGATTATGGCACCAGTTTTCAATAGATTTTGTCTATCTGCTTCTAAGACTCTAAAATTAGAGTCTTGCATATCAGCATGAATTTGAGCTGTCTGTTCATCTCAGAAATGTAACAAGAAAAATCAACCACCACAAGTATGACTCTCTTTTCCATAGTTTTTCAATATTAGACCTTTCAAAACTTTTCTTATTCTTGCTGGGCACTGTTAGGTTCAGTGCTTGTCACTGCAAGTCTGTTCAAATGTTCTTTATTGTCAGTCACACAGACGCTTCCGAAAACAAATTTGCACATACACAAACACATGTGAAGAACTTATCTTCATTTGTTCATCAGATTTTACCAAAGGTTTTGACAAAGGAGAAAAAAAAAAGCCCCAAAACTATGTTTTTCACCTCCTCCTGTTTTAACATACTGGAGTGACAAAAGCTTTCCTGACCTCAAAGGACTCTTCACTTGTTTTGAAAGGGATAATTTCTTTAGCCTGTTTTACTTAAGCTTCTTTTTAGTTATTTGCAACTTCACAATTCCATTCACAAACTGTTGCCATGGTAAATAATTATATCACAGATGAATTGTGTATGCTCCCACTTCATGGCTGGAAGAGAAATTGTAAAAGGAGAGGTGAGAATGAGAGAGCGAAAAATTCAAAATCCTTTAAAATTACAGGGGAGAGAGTTGAGAAATGATTACCTCCTCGTTAACATAATTAACTCCATGAATTATAAATTGGTATTAGAACTTCTGACAAAAGGAGTAATTATATTTACTCATGTAAAATTAAACAATACAAAAAAAAATTAATGGGATTCACCAGAAGCTCTGTTAATATTATCATAAAATTCAGAGATCCAAATAGTTCAGATTTAGAAGTGATTTAAGCAGCATAAACTTTAGTGCTTCTTAGATTTGAATAGAGTGAACATGTTTCCTCAGTGTTTTATAATGAAACAATAGCACAAAACACATAAACCCTCTAATTCTTCAGAAAAGGGAGTACTAACATACAGAGGCAGCTGTATTCTTCCTGAAAAGGGACTGCTCAAGGACAACTTTGTTTTTGCAGTGAATTTGTACACACACACACAAAACTCTGTACAGTTACACGCATACTTCTCACGAGAACAATAAATCCTGCAGTTGATCTCTGAACTTTGGGAGAACAAGAATACAACAGATGCAGGTGAAAGGTAGCCTCATCTGTTGGTTTGCCTTTGCTATTACCATTCCCATGGTTCTTTCCGTATAATGCACACCAACCACATGGCACAGGATCCTTCTTGCTTAAATTTAGATATACTCAACTAAAGGCTGACATGATTAACTGGGCTTCTTCTGGAATCAGTATAGACTGACAGCTCAAAATCATTATTTGAAATGAACTCTGTTGGAGATGGGATTGATTGGTTTTGGAGATGTCCTCCTTGTTTTTCTCTCAACTTAAAGGACACATTTTTTCTTTTAAATTTCCAAACCCCTGTCTAATTTTCCTACCTTGTCTCTACATTGCAAATATCCATTAGCACTTTATTTTAATTTTATTTTCAATAGCCTAAACAGTCTTCCATATCCCAATAATTTAATGCTTCTCATTTGCTAAGGAGTTTGGTCCACTGACCAATAACCATTGTGACTGTCTCCATGAAAAGGAGAAAATGTCAGAGTTGGTACCACATGCTGGTGTTTAGGCAGTTGCCCATTTTAATTGTCCCTGGGTACAGTATTTACCCAGCTTCCAAAGCTTTTCTCTAATTCCAGCCCCACCATTGGCACCCATAGCCTCTTTAGTTGATAAGCCCAGATATTTTCCACCTTTTATGAATGTTCAGCTTTGAAGTTGTGTACACACCCCACCTCACCCACTTCCCACAACAAATTACACTTGTGGACCAGATTTAAATTTCAACAGGTTTTTGTATCCTGTATTTTTGTATCCTGTCCATCATTCCCCACCTTGATCAGACACATAGAAAAGAAAAGCCATTTCACCCAAGGCATGTCTGCATTTAGTATTTCACCCAGGGCATTAATTTCAATTTTCATGTTTCTATACTATTTTTCCCCCCTGCTCTCTCTTTCTGTCTCACAACTTTGTATATAACAAAAGCCTTACCTGCCAACTGTTGGGAAAAAAATGTGATTTCTATTGAATAGTGCACTTTGGAATGAAAGAAAACACTGCATAAACGAGGCTGAGGAACTCATTCACCTGTGCCTATATTACTGTGAAATCAATTATGCAGGGCTCTTTCGAAAGTTACTGATTGTAGCAAATTGAATGGCCTCCATTTCAGCATAATTTGGAGAGGTTGATGTAATCAGAGACCTTACACCATGGTGAGATGCAAGATTCGTGATATTCAGATGGGAAAAAGGCTACAATGGTTAAGCTTATTCTGTACTCTCTGCTTACTGGCTGTAATGCTTTCATAAGTACAAATGGAATTGTTTTGATGAAGGCAGAGATGGTTCTAAGGGGCAGGAAAAGGGGAGAAAAAGAGAGAGAAGAGGAGGGATAAAAAGAAGCCAACAAACCTCTATCAGGTTGTTTGAAATCAAGGTACTGTACTGTTAAGCGAGGCAGCAGTGGAATCTAATCCTGAGCATAATTGGTTGCAAATGAAACACTTTAATATCAAATCTTGAGTTGTGCCCTGGAGCTGCAGTTCAGGTTTGCATGAGCTACATGTAAGTGGAGGTAAAATGTGCCCTTTTTTTCCTTCTTTTGCCTTTTGCAAAGGTACATTCTGTTTCAATCTGTTGGAAATTTGTGGGGCAAAGTAATTGCTCCTCAGCTTATAATGCCAAGATATTCTGCCTTGAGATGTCCTGTACCTTGAAAAATAATCACATTGAAATAAACAAAGAAAAAAAATCAATAACAACAAAAATAAGCAGATTCTCAACAAAATCCATCTCACAATGTCAGCCTGCCACTCTGTGTTCTGTTATGTGAAGATTTTTATTAAACTTATCATTATATTATATAGTGACATTTTATTTGTACTGTCAGTCTTCTGGAAAACACAGAAAGTGAAAGAAAGCCTGAAAAATAAGGGAAGAATATTAGCAGTTGACTTCCTAATTTCTCCATCTTCTAGAAAACTCCACAAACCAAATATGGAGGTAAACTTCAGAATTTAGATTTATCTCTCTTTGTAAAATGAAATTATACCAATTACACCCTTGAAATTTTTTTTAGAGGAAAAGTAAGTGTCCATTATTGCAGTAAAATCTTCAGTGAACAGTTCAAATAACTTTGTACTGTGTTCAGGACACTTAAGCAGGGGTCCTACAGTGTCTCTTGTCACTTTAAAGGATGTGATCTCTGCCTTTGCTCTCCCAGTCTGTAAACTACAAATAATGACACTTCCTTTGTCTGGTGTAATTATCTTAATTTCCTTTTTTTTAACATAGGAATTAGACAATAAAATTTCCACGCAAAATACCAAGAACATTGTCACACATCCCTTTCCTTGATTTTTCAGTCCATATTCAATGCTATCAATAAGTGAAACCCTCATTTCTAGATTTTCCCATTTACAGAATTAAGCAGATTTTCAGTTTTTCAGGCTTATTAGAATTTGAGTATAGAAGCAGTAAAATTTTCACAGACAATATTGCAGTATCAACTCCAGCATATATTTTCAGCTTTTTCCCCATGCTTATGCTTATTTCTAAAGAAATCAAAAAGCAAACAGACAAGGTTAAATATAAAAATTTAAAAAAGAATATTTTTTTTAAAAGTTATCTGTAAACCGTCAAGCTCCATCTCACACATTTATGTTGCTTCAGAATTTCTTGGTTGGCTCTCTACAGTGGCCCAACATTTCAACTGCTCTGACTTTAATATACAACAACTCTTTTCTAATAACCAAGGAGTAATGGAGTTCATGAATGCTGAAATACTGAAATCTGGGGCCTTGACCCAGAAAGGCTCACCAAATAAATTCCAAGTGACCAGAAGATCATACTATTTACTACAGATGCCACATTGACTAGGTTACATTTACTATAGGCCATAACAGAATTTCCTACATTCATTTTCATACCTACAGAAAAAGGAAAATTGACTTCTTTCAGGACAATTTCAGATTCTTTCTTTGCATATTAAATTTGCTCTGTGGTACAGGTGGTTGCAGAGCCTTACCAGGGATAAAACATTGAGAAATCTGAACTGTGTATATTTAATACAGCATGCACCCCTGACTATAAATTTCATGCAAAAGTAAAAGAGTTAAAGCATGGAATCATTATGTATTCTTGACTGAGATTCTTTGCAAAGGTAACTAAAGGTTATCAGGCTGATATAATTTGAGAGCTTGACAGAAAAGAGCCACAGCATCCTGCATAGTCTTTATATGTAGAAACCACAAGACTTAATCTGTTATTTACTCAGACCCTTCACATTAAAAATTATAAAACTGTAGATATTTACTACCAACAGGTGATTCCTGGAAACTATTGCAATCCTATGGATGAAATTCCCTAAAACACACCCCATGTCACCATATGATCACCAGTGGCTTGCTGCCACAATGGCATTTCAGTAACATTATAGAAAATTGATTAAAATAAATATAGAATTCATTCAAATGTAGAATACCCAGAGAAGCATCCAGAGCAAACTCTTAAATTTCTAAGGACATTGACAAGGAAATTGTCTTATTCAGTTTGAGAGCTGAAAAAGCACTTCTATGTTCAACGTAATATGTACTACACAAGTTGACCAAATAATATCTATTTCTCCTATTCCTAAAAGCACTGCTTAGAAGCTCTCTTGCTGTCTCCTTAAGTAAACAGCTAAATTCTCTTCCAAATATCTCGAAAAACAGTCCGCTTTATTTTGCTTTTCTATTTCCTTCACTAAAAAGAAAAGAAAAAAAAAAAAAAAAAGAAAGCTGCCTGCATCTTTTGCTTACAACTTGTTCTCCAGCTTCTCCCCTGGTGCTTATTGCATGTGACGGAAAGAGAAAAGGAAAAGGTTACAGCCTCTCTCGGCAATTACATACAACACACACAATTGAATGGCAGCTGGACAATGAACCAACTACAATACAGAATTCCTATTAACTTCTTCAGCCCATAAACCTGGAGTAGTTCACACAGTTCACAAGAGGAGCAGCAGCTAAGCCACCCATCCCTACTGGCTGAAAGATTTCTCGGAAGAAGTTTCTCATTTACCTGGAATTCACTCTGCTGTTAGTGTGAAAGGAGATGGGGTGAGAGAAGAAGAAAAGGAAGTAAAAAATCCTGCTTTAAAATTTTACAAGGGAGAAAATAAATATAAAACAAGGGGAAAAAATACAGTCTAACCCAAAGAGTAGCATGTCTCTTGAAATAAATTTCTCCCAAGCTCATAAACAGTGAGGCCAATGGTCATGAACGTAGCAGATGTTTATTGCCTCTTACACCCTCTGCTACTTTGGGATAATCACTTAAATATCACCAAATCCAGTGTGAATTTAAATTAGCTTCATATTTTCTTTCATGATTATTTCATTAAAAACAAAATTCATATGATTAGCCAATTAAACAGAGAGGGAGAAGCAAAAAAAAAAAAA
>VXAX01007783.1:34710-45908 GCA_013399835.1 Leptocoma aspasia | reverse complement strand
GGGCGGGCACCAGCAGCTAAATCCTCAGAACTTTTTATGAACTCCACAGAAATTCCTAAGCTCTTACAGCTTCTGGGACGTAGGTTCACATGCAAGGGACGTGCCCGTAAGCAGGGTGGGATCACTTAATTTTCAGTGCCGCTTTTTACTTCCATTGTTTTTTCCAGTAATATTTTGGATCAAGGAGTAGAATATCTGTGTAATATGCAGAAGGGGTCTTGTATTTTCATCTAAGACTTTATCATCAGCCAAAGGCTGTAAGAAGAAGTTTGTGGGGTCCAAGGTCCAACACGGCGTATGTATGGGGATTGCACTCCAGTGCATTTCCTTAGGTGGGTGCTGCTGGCCATGAGGCACAGGAGGAAGCTGACGGCACAATGAGTCTTCAAAGAATCAGGAGCTTCTAGGAAGCAACACATTCCCTGTGTAAGTGCTGCACAGTTGATAAATGGATTGGCAGGAAGCTTGGCACATCTGTGGAGCCTTTGGTCTTACAGCACCTGTGTGTGCAATCTTGTAGTGTTTGTTTACTGAAGATAGGTGCCTTCAAGGTGCACCTGTATTGTGCAAGCTTCATAAAATTGATTGGGGTGTCCACAGTGATGTTTTGGCCAGCACTCCAGGTATCCAATAGCCAGTTCAAAACAATTTCTCTGTCAGAAAAAGGTCTTCATTTTTTGTTTGTGTATTTCTTTGCTTGTTTGTTTCTTTTCTCCTCCTTGGAAATATGTCTGGGAAATTCAGTGAAATGGTAGCCTTACTTGAGGGGAATCTGGCACCAAAAGCTGAATTTACCATTGCTGTAAGGATCTTGTGTGACCTTGACTAAGTCACTTCTTCTCTTTGTTCCTTAGCTTCTATCTGTAAAATGGAGATAAATGCATTTCCATACCTCATGGGGGCCTGCTAAAATGCTTTCATTACCAAGAAATACATTTTATCTCCAATTTACACATTTTTCCTCTGCTGTCCTTGCTAGAAATCTGATTGTCCAACCAGTCCCAATGTAAACCCTCTTGCTTCTGAGTGGAAGCCAGGATCTACCTATTAAACTTTTTAGAACTGCTTATTGCATATTTTTCTACTCTGAAACCACCAAGACTGCTCTTTTTGTCTACAGAATTCTGGACTGAACAGGAAGCTTTACCAATCCTGTTTGACTGATCCTGTATTTCTAGTTTTGTCCTATGTAAAGTTCAGGGGATGGTGTCAGTGTTTAAGAACAAATTTCCCTAAGTCATCAAAATTATGAACCATTTCTTATGGAGAAATAGTGCTAATTAGATCAGACAGACAGATATAGGAACATTTGTGAAGATCATCTGGTCCTACCTTTTCAAATCACTAAAAAGGGAGAGAAAAACTTCAGGACTAATATCCAGTTTTATCAAGCCCATCTTTTTATGATGTAATCACTTCTGGAAAAGATTATACTATTCTGTTCTTTGAGATCATTGATCCTCTCCTAAATCTCTTAAATGTAATGTAATATTTTTCATATATATATGTCTTTCTCTCTTTCTATTGACACATACACAGACACACACACACACACACATACATAATTATAAAACTAGAAAAAGAAATGTTGGTGAAACATTATGAAAGTTGGGGGTTTTTTTAACAAAAATGAAAATGTTAAGAGATGTTGAGCTGCCTTCTGCTTCTACTTATGGTAGGCTAATTTTTTATTTTTAACCCTGAGGAAACGGGGTTTTTTTCCCCCTGAGCCTTTATAGATTTTATAGCTGTGTTATATGGAACTAGTCTCTTAACTGTTATTTCCAGCATGGTTAATTAGGATTGCAAAAAAACGTCACATGTAGTTGTATCATAGGTTCTGATAGATTCTACTGTCAAATAACAGATGAATTAAAGTTCTTAAAAGAAAATAAAAATAAAATAAGAAAAGTAAAAGAAAAGAAAAATAATGTAACTGACCAAAAATGCATTTTCATTTCTGCAAAACAGGAGCTGTGACAAGAGGTGTGAATGCTTTTTAGCAAGGGACAACCTTTGCCTTCAGCAGTGAGGTCAAACCAAGCAAGGATCAAAATAAAATAACCTTTGCCTAGGAATCTGTTGGTGATGAACACGAAGCTGGGATCTTATCTGCTACTGAACTCCTTGGTAAAAAGCTGAAACATGCCAAATGTTGCTCTGAGCAGCAGTGAAGAGCTGAAGAGTTGGAGGAAGAAGACAATGGGGAGAGTGTGTGGAGTACTTCTGAGAACCTGATTTACACTGTCTTATTTTACCAAGCATATCTCTCTAAGAAGTGGAAAAATCGGTAGATCACTACGGATATAATTTTCTTTGGGCAACCTTTAGGGTACAGAAACCGACTTGTTCCAAAGATGAACTTTATATAGTTTGGATGGAAAGTAGGTAATGAAGTATAAATAATAATGGAAAGTAGCTAGGTTAATTTTCTTATCAATGAATAAAAACAGAAACAGGACTGTGTTTGCGACTGTAGCCCATGAACACACAGAGAAAATATCACTTACAGTTTCTTTATTGATCAGGTTTTATTGAGCAGCCAGTACATTCACTTTTTTTTTTTTTTTTACCCCTTTAAAACATTTCTGCCAGTTGAGTCACTGTTTTAACACTAATTTAAATCAGGTAGCATTTTAGTGCACTATGAATATCCATACAATTAATTTTTTTTTTTGCAGTTATAAGGGTGAAAAGTGTTTATATTACAGTTGTTCACATTTTATTTTCTTTCTAATAAGAAATTTTGTTTTAATTGCTACACATTTTCCAGAAACAAATAAACCTATGAAGACCAAGTGACATGGTTCTCCTATCTGTTTTAATTATCTACTACCGTTTAAGGTACTTAGCCTTGTGCCAGCACGTATTCAACTGAAATTGTGGGAATTTCAATGGAGATGAATCTTGAATCAATAAACTATATGAAGAATTTTAATAATACAATATTCAACACCATCTATTTTTTAGTCCCAAAACTCTGCCACAGAGGGAATATTGTATAGTCATATCACTGTTTAGTCATATCATTGTTTAGTCATATCATACTTGTCTACTAGTTAAAATTTAGTTGAAATATGTTGCTGTGGTAGTCAATATTTACCTGTTGGCAGAATTCTGCAGCAGTATTTTGTGACAAATTCAGTATTATTTTAAGGCTCATGCCCATTTAATTGCAGTGTATATGACTACTAGTTTCTGTTATGATGAAATATATGGGTCTGTCTTATGTGATCTGCATCACTGTTAATTACTCATTGATTGTTTATCCTTAGTTTTTCAGGATCTTTAGCCTCATGAGTTTAAATAGTCTTGCTCAACAGATGCCAACTAGGGAAAGGTTTGAATACATCACACAGTGAACTACAGAGCAGCCAAGAACTTTGCATTACATAGATGCTTGAATAACAGAGCAGCACCAGCACAGTAATTAAAGAATTACATCAACTCACCCGACAGCATTTAATATACAAATGCACATTTGTATACTAACCTTGTATGAAAACCTAGATAAATTCTAACTTATTGTGACACGCAGCTCAGGAACTCAAGCTGGAAGTTTCGTGGCCCTGGTCTCTGTACGCATCACCAATGAAAAATGCAGTTTATCCAGGATCTGAAAACTCCCCGGACACAACCATCTCTCTCACTTTTTTTGAAAAGTAGGGCTGGAATGGAATGGAATGGAATGGAATGGAATGGAGTGGAATGGAATAGAATAGAATAGAATAGAATAGAATAGAATAGAATATTTCATTTCAAAGGGACCAATATTTCAGTATTTCTGTTTTGATAATTTTGTCTCTTAAAATAAGACATAGTAAACCTGGACTAGGAAAGTCCAGCTGTCACAGAGTCACTTTCTATGACTCGGAGAGACTTAAAGTCTGAAACTTCAGCTGTGTCTCCCCTGAAATATCTCATTGGCCAGAAGTTTGTCAGAGTTTTAATAGAGACGTAGGAATTTATCAGCATGTTTTCTTCATGGAAAATGGCTTTTTGCCAATACCACTTATCTCACAAACTCCCAGTTGTAGGAATACCACACTTGCATTGTGGATATAGCATAGACAATTCCATAGTGAAGTCACAAAACTTTGCATATGCAAAGTTTATATGACAAGGTCAAAACTTCTCTTAACTCTGTGAGGTTGCAAGGCCACTGTTCAAATATACAGCCAGGTATCTGTTCCAAGATTTATCTCCAGCATATTTCAGGCAGAGAAACTCTTGAACCATATTTCTGTTGAATGCAAAAGAGAGAAGAAACAGAAGTTTCTGAAACTCAGAACACAGGACTGAACTGTTCCATGGCATATTCTTAGATAGGGAAATTCATAGCTGTATCTCAGAAGAGAAGGTGGCAAGGATGAGGAAACAAAGATGTATGGGACTATAGAAGCAAAAATTACTGTTTGTTGTTTTAGATCTCCTGGCCAGTGCTTACAGAATACCAGAATGGGTTAGGTTAGGAGGGACAACAGTGACTTATCTGGTCCAACCTCTCTATTCAAGGAGAGTCATTCCAGAACACATGGCACAGCATTGTGTCCAGATGATTTTGAGGTATCTCCAGTGAGGGAGACTCCACATACTCTCTGGAAAATCTGTTCCAGTGCTTGGTCACTACACAGGAAAGAAGTTCTTCCTCATGTCCAGGTGGAACTTCCTGGGCATCAGTTTCAGTCAGTTGCCTCCTGTGCTATTGCTTGACATCCCTGAGCAGAGCCTGGTCCATCCTCTGAGGCTTCCCTTTAGACACACTAGTGCAGTCCTCTACCAGCTGTCTTTTCTCAAGGCTGAACAGGCCCAGTCCCTTCAGCCTTTCCTCATTAGAGAGGTGCTCGAGTCTCTCAATCACCTTTGTAGCCCCCTCAGCCTGCTCCAGGAGCTCCATGTCTCTCTTGTCCTGAGGAGCCCAGAACTGGACACAGCATTCCAGATGTGCCTCACAGGGCTGAGTAGAGGGGCAGGATCATTTCCCTCAACCTGCTGGCAGTGGTTTTTGTCCCCTCTCATTTTTTTGGCCACATTCTGAAACAGCTGTGACTTTTTTTTTTTTTTTAATATGTCATTATAACAGGACTCATAACTGTACTTGACAGCTGGACTTACTAGATCAAAACAATTGATAACTGCAAAAGTAGTGCTTACCAGAAAAACCCTTGTTGGTGTAACTTCTTCATAAAAAAGTGGCAAACCTCAGATTTTTTCATGCTGAATATGGCACCATAGGGAAATGGTAAGACCAATGACTTACATGACTCTCACTGAGTCATAGGAATCCTCTTGAAACTAGAAGTGTATGTTCTATGAAAAACAAAACAAAACAAAACAAAGAAAACAAAAAACAAAACCAAACAAACAAAAAACCAAACTAAATGAAACCAAACCAAACCAAAGCAAAAACCAACCTGATGCAAAATACCTTATTTTCATTTAAAATGGTTGACTATTTGGTTGATTGACTTTGAAACTGGTGCTTTGTTTTAGGATAAACAAATAGGACAAGGAAGCGTTTTGTGGAAGAGAGGTCTTGTACAAGCACATAAAAAGAGAAAGAATAAAAGAGTAATCTAGAAAAAAAGTAAGTAAAGTTTGTGGGTTTTTTCTGTTTCCTTTTCTGAGAAAAACAAAACTATATATTTCTCAATCCATTAATAAATCTTCTTAAAATGTTAAAAAACCACCCCCAATATGCTGGTGATCTGATAAAAAAAGAGGATACAAAATAAATAGTCATGCTCTTTCTCTGAGCAAAGTCTCTGGGATTTCAAGCCCATTAAAACCCAAGGAGGGCCTATTCTACTGGTTGCATTCATCATTAGCATTTTATTATTCTCAGTTGCTTTACCTGACTCTAAACCCTCTAGTGTCCCACACAAGGGATATCTTGAGGGTTGCCTATCTGTGATGGGTCAGAGAGCAGACAACAGAAAAGCACATTGTTTATTGCATAGTATAATGTTTCCAGCTAGCCAACTGTTGCATCATTTTCCATTCAATGAGCACTTGAGTGTTAGCAGATTGCCTCTAGGCTGAGAGCACAAAATGCTGTAGGTGCTTTTTGTGGCTCACTGAAGGGAATGTAACTGGCACTGACACTACCTGGAGCTGGGATGACATTAATACAAGACAGGAACCGAATCATGCCATGGAAAACAAGTTTGGTCTGAATGTGGGCTACAGATCCTTTCCTTTATTTGCTACAGCAGCTGCATGTTTTACCTGAGAGGTGACTGCACTGCGGCAATGTGTTTATCCTCAATTTCAGTGGATTGAATTATGTTCTCAAATGTATCTACAGAATACACAGGAATTGTTTCCTTAAAATGAATTTTATTCTAGGAGCCATGTTTTATTCTTGCTCAGTATCTTTGGAAGCATCTAGGGTGAAAGACACATGGCAGCATGAGACATTTGTGTACCACACTATAATAGTAAATCCATATTTTTACCAAGGATCCTGTAGCAATATCTGTTCAAATAAATTGAGCTTGTTTAGTGCCAGGGAATATATATCTGGACATAGGAACCTTATCAGGTAGAGCATTATATACTTAGACCTGTCTGTGACATATTTTTGACCTAAGCCATCTGGAACTCCCTGAATCAATTCTCAGACATGGATAAGGAGTTACCTTAAGCCGGAGATGATTTCTAATGAGTAGTTCACATGCAATTACTTTGTTTCAGAGGATAAGCAAGTTAAGCCATTACTGGTCAGGCTCATTCTTCTGCTTTCAGTGCCCGAGAAGAATCCCAGGTGTTTTTCACTTATAAGTATAGATGTAGGCAGTGGTGTCAAAAAAACTTGTCACAGAGATCTCACTGCACTACTCTAATGTCAGAAAAGGTCTTGGTCACCTCTGAAATATTGCTTTTCCTTGGATGAAAACACAACAACACATGCAAGATCACGTCACATTTGCTCACCTACTTCTCTGGGGTAAGGGTGCCACTTAAAATTTCATGTGGCAGTTAGGCCTTTCAATAGAATGAGCAGTAGGATAAAGTCCTCATTTGGTTTACCAGGAAAAAAAATAGATATGGAAGCAGCAGATATAGCTCTGAGTTAAAAGAAATTCATGAGTGCATCACCTGGATGAAAGTAAAGGAAATAGCTGCACTGCTCTACCACAAAGGGACAGCCACAAAACCCAAGATGTTCCTTACCCACTGATACTGCTACTATGAGGTATTTTGGGGGGGGATTGGTTTGTTGATTTGTTTTGAGATTTTTGGGGCTTTTTTGTGTTGTTGTTTGGTTTTTTGTTTGTTTGTTTGTTTGTTGGTTTGGTTTGGTTTTTTTGTTTCTTTGAGTCTGTATGGGTTTTTTTGGGTTTTGTTTGTTTGTTTGTTTCTGTGCATGTGGGGTTTTTTTGTTTGTTTGTTTTTGTTTTTCGCTTTGGTTTTTGGTTTTTTGGTTTTTTGGTTTTTGGTTTTTGTTTGAATTTTTTTAAAGGGAATGGCCACCGTTGCACTGTGAGTGATGTGGACTGCTTGAAAGGAGATTTACCTGAGTGATATAATGGAGAAACAAAAGGCTTGTGCTGATAGAAAAGAAATAACTCCCCACCAAAAAATGCCCCAAGCCAAACACAGAATGATCCTTCTTAAGACAGAAGCATAACAGCAAGACATTGCATTAAGAGGAATGTATGTGTTACACTCTAATGGAATTTAAGCACCTTAAATCCCAAGATGAGGTCCAGTTGAAGCTTTTAAGAGACAGCTGAAATGAACTAAAAATAGTCACATCATAAAATTATATAAGACACTGAGTTTTGTGAAAAGTCTGTCTCCAGTGTCCTCAAAAATATCACTGTTTCGATAAAAGGAAGGGAAGGGAAGTTCTGGGAAGTTCCGGGAAGGGAAGTTCCGGGAAGTTCCGGGAAGTTCCGGGAAGTTCCGGGAAGTTCCGGGAAGTTCCGGGAAGTTCCGGGAAGTTCCGGGAAGTTCCGGGAAGTTCCGGGAAGTTCCGGGAAGTTCCGGGAAGTTCCGGGAAGTTCCGGGAAGTTCCGGGAAGTTCCGGGAAGTTCCGGGAAGTTCCGGGAAGTTCCGGGAAGTTCCGGGAAGTTCCGGGAAGTTCCGGGAAGTTCCGGGAAGTTCCGGGAAGTTCCGGGAAGTTCCGGGAAGTTCCGGGAAGTTCCGGGAAGTTCCGGGAAGTTCCGGGAAGTTCCGGGAAGTTCCGGGAAGTTCCGGGAAGTTCCGGGAAGTTCCGGGAAGTTCCGGGAAGTTCCGGGAAGTTCCGGGAAGTTCCGGGAAGTTCCGGGAAGTTCCGGGAAGTTCCGGGAAGTTCCGGGAAGTTCCGGGAAGTTCCGGGAAGTTCCGGGAAGTTCCGGGAAGTTCCGGGAAGTTCCGGGAAGTTCCGGGAAGTTCCGGGAAGTTCCGGGAAGTTCCGGGAAGTTCCGGGAAGTTCCGGGAAGTTCCGGGAAGTTCCGGGAAGTTCCGGGAAGTTCCGGGAAGTTCCGGGAAGTTCCGGGAAGTTCCGGGAAGTTCCGGGAAGTTCCGGGAAGTTCCGGGAAGTTCCGGGAAGTTCCGGGAAGTTCCGGGAAGTTCCGGGAAGTTCCGGGAAGTTCCGGGAAGTTCCGGGAAGTTCCGGGAAGTTCCGGGAAGTTCCGGGAAGTTCCGGGAAGTTCCGGGAAGTTCCGGGAAGTTCCGGGAAGTTCCGGGAAGTTCCGGGAAGTTCCGGGAAGTTCCGGGAAGTTCCGGGAAGTTCCGGGAAGTTCCGGGAAGTTCCGGGAAGTTCCGGGAAGTTCCGGGAAGTTCCGGGAAGTTCCGGGAAGTTCCGGGAAGTTCCGGGAAGTTCCGGGAAGTTCCGGGAAGTTCCGGGAAGTTCCGGGAAGTTCCGGGAAGTTCCGGGAAGTTCCGGGAAGTTCCGGGAAGGGAAGGGAAGGGAAGTTTCAGGGAAGGGAAAAGGGAAAAGGGAAGATAGTTTTAATTTACTTCCTCAATAACTGCCAGAAATGAAACTGGGTTTATCTTGTTGAATTGTCAAAGCTGAAAAGTACTTTAAAAAAAAGACAGGTATATAATCATGATCAGTAAAACATCATACTTTTAAACCTTTCAATGTAATGAAGTTACCTTAAACACCACAGATAAGTTTGAGTAGTAAATTTAAACATTAACTATTGAATGAACTTGATCAGGTGCAAACCTAGAATTATAGAAAGCCATAGAACCATAGATCTAGTTAGGATGGAAAAGACCTTTAAGATCTGTCATGTTCATCACTAAACCACATTACAAATGCATCCACTGGTTTTCTGAACATTTCCAGAGATGATGATTCCAGCACTTCCCTGGGCAGCCTATTCCAATGCTTGACCACCTGTTTAGTAAAAAGAATTTTCCCAATATCCAATCTGAACCATCCCTTGTGCAGCTTGTGGTCATTTCCTCTTATTCCGTCACTTGTGAGATGGAAAAAAGGCCAACTCCCAGCGAGGAACACCTTCCTTTCAGGCAGCTATAGAGGGACAGAAGATCTCCCCTGATCCTTTTCTCTAAGGGTAAACACCCCCAGCTTCCTCAGACACTATAGGACTGGTGCTACAGACCTCTCACAAGCCCCATTGCCCTTCTCTGGACACACTCCAGCCCCTCAAAGGCTTTCTTGTCATGAGGAGCACGTGCTTCGACCTGACCCCAGCTTTGGAGGTGCCTCATCAGTGCCCAGCAAAGGGGTATGGGCACTGCCCTGCTCCTGCTGGCCACACTATTGCTGACACAAGCCCAGTGCCATTGGCCTTCTTGGCCACCTGGGCATGCTCCAGCTCATGTCCAGCCACTGTTGATCAGCACCCCCAGGTCCTTTCCCACTCAGCAGCTTTTCAGCCACACTGTCCCAGCCTGGAGCTCCAGGGCGTTGTTGTGACCCAAGGGCAGGACCCAGCACTTGGCCTTGTTGAACCTCACACAATTGGCCCTGGCCTGTGGATCCAGCCTGTGCAGATCCCTCTGCAGAGCCTTCCTGCCCTCCAGCAGATCAGGACTCCCACCCAGCTTGGCATTGTCCTCAAACTGACTGAGGATGCATTTTATACCCTTATCCAAATCACTGATAATGATAATAAACAGGGCTGGCCCAGCACTGGGCCCTGGGGAATACCATTGTGACCAGCTCCAGGTGAATGCAATTCCAGTTACAAGGAATCTTTGGGCATATTTTACCCAGAGTGTGTAGCCATCCAATCCATGAGCAGACATGTTTCCTTTTGGCATGGACATGCTGGATTATCCTATTTCATGGGCTACCACTGCACTCTCTAGGAGACGCAGATTAGACCCACACAACTTCCTTGCTCTGCTTCTCAGGTGACACACAGCTTCATCAGTGCCAGATGCTCTGATACCTTCCAGAGGTAATTCAAAATACTTAAGTCTTTAAATAATGCATTTGAAAGCATTTTCTTGTCAAGAGGGAAGCAAAATCCCAAACAAATCTCTAGTTTTCTGTCCAGAAAATGTTGTGCTATGTAGGTGAACTTCGATGGACTATTGAGCTTTCAGGCAGAGAGATGCTTTCTCAATATACAAGGACATATTAATTAAATCGCATCTGAAAATTATGTGTTCATTAATTTTGAATTTCTAACTGAACACAGCGCATCAAGTTTTTAGGAAGCATTTACATGTAAGTGAAATGGGTCATGTTATATTGTCACAAGGTTAAATTCTTCTCTGTACCATGCCCAATGTTTTCAAGCTCATTTCACACCTATACATTTTATTCTTTGTGTCACCTGAGAGAAATAAAATGAAATAGCATCAAATAATTCAGTACTAAGAAGTGCTTCTCTTTTAATAGTAGGAATAACAATATCTTTTTAAAAATGCTTATAAGTAGGCAGTGTGGAAAAGTTAGAGTGAGAAGCTGAAATTGGAAAACCACCAGTGTTAAGAATGAAATGAAAATTATTAGCAAAACCACCTTCTTTTTACATTATTTAGTTTCTAGCAGAACTGATTTGTGATCACTAGAGTGTCCTTGTGGTGTTTTCTTGTTTCACCCATATCTACTTTAGCTCCATTATAACCATTTTTTCCCTAAAACAATTTGTATGAAAACCACCTTGTGCTCAGTATCTTCCTATATATCTTTAACTCTTTATATCCCACAAATGATTCTTTATCCTAAATGCATATGTCTAAATACCTCCACTTTTACCAAAAAAAAAAAAAAAAAAAAA
>VXAX01007783.1:22236-34693 GCA_013399835.1 Leptocoma aspasia | reverse complement strand
AAAAAAAAAAAAAGAAAAACAATAATTTGAAATTAAAAATTTACTCAAAAATATGAAATATCAGATGAAGGTTATCTAACCAGCTGGATTATACCCACCTCCTGACAACACACAGAAAATACATGTTCACAGGTTGAGTTCCAAAATAACTAAAGTTGTGGAATCACCACAGTGTCTCAGCAGTTGTAGCTCCTCTTCCTTCATGTTTTTTTTTCCCCAAAAATTCGGGCATTTTAATCTGCCCGAATCCTATGCAACCAAGGCACTCACATCCCTCTGCCGCTGTGGGTCAGAACTCCTAGAGCAAAACATCTCTGATCTGCCCTCTCCAACCTCTGCCCCAGATCCCCACTCCCTTTTGGATCATTCCTCCTGAGGAGATGGCCCATGCCATGGCTGAAGGAGTACGCTGGATCAGTGCCAGTGGAAGGCACTGAAGAGTTTGTGCAATTGCCTTGCTAAACTCCAAACAGTTGCAATTTCCCTCTCCACGATTTTTAAATACAGCCATTAGTATCTTAGAGACCAGAAGGTCACATTTCTGTTTTTGTTTGAATGAGAGATTGATATCTCCAAAGGGTTTTAAGGCTCATTTTTTCATTTCCAAGACAGAGCAAAGTTCCGTGGTTCTTCTATGACAACGTAAACTCTCTGTGATAAAGAAAAGTTTATCCTTTTCATCTTGAAATCATTAATTGGCTGGATTTTGAATTCATGGGACTCATAAGGGCCTATATCCTGTGTCATGCCAATGAGCTTTTCATGTCATCTACTGAAGGATCCTAGAAAGCAGGCAAGTAAGAAGTTGAGGGATGGTTGAGGAATGGCCGAGGAATGGTCAAGGAGAGTCCTTTGGGCACTATATCTCTCTTTCATTAGAAAGGAAGCATCACTGGGAACATTAAAAACTATAGTCCTTTAGTGACATTCCACAATCATTTGCATAAATTAAGGAAAGAACTCTAATATTTCAATTCCTCAAACTTAACTTCTGTTGGAAAAATTGCCCAGATAAATCCTGAGCAATATAAATTATAAATAACACTGATTTTGTTGTTTTTTTTTTTTTAATTAAAAACTGGCCAGACCTTCTTTCTTTAAAATTTTCATTGTGTGGTTTTATGCACTGAAATACTTACTATAAAAACATTTGAAGGATAAGGTGTTTATAAAGTAACACTTTCAATAACCTACATTTTTCTTATCTTTTCTAATGGTTTTCCAGCAATATGAGAAAGTGTGTGAGTGTGAAGGTACTGGAGGAGGAAAGAATAGTACCATATTTTCCTAGTTTCACTCTGGAAAGAGCATCTTGAAATGGAGAAATGTGTGAAATATTCTTCTCTTCTAACTAGCTGCATTTTTAAAAAAACCCAAAGAAACCTGAGGAAAGCAGAATAATTTCACAAAGGAAGTATTCTTTCTGGTTTTTTATGCAAAAGTTACGGACCCTTTTCACTAATCAAAGAACATAGAAAATTCAGTTTGAATGTTATTATGCCAAAGAAGGAGAGCAAATTCAATCTTTCAGCTGTAAAAAAGAGATTTTACTCCTATTTTAAATGCAAATCCCCAGACATCTTTGCATAGCATCTCTACTCACCCCTTATAATGAATGGATTCTTCACTGCTGAAATCTTGAAATCTTTATCAAAACTAAGTGCCTTTCACCAATGTGTGTTCTAGTTCAATGACAGGTTTTAGGACTAGGCATAGGAACAATGAAAGCCTGTGCTGTGATTCATGCAGGTCAGATTACTTATCCACAAGGTCCTTTGTGGTTATAAACCCAATGAATTTAATAATCATATATAGAGGTGGAAAAAGCCCATGGGTGAGAAGGGAGACAAAGCAGAAGAGTCATAATGAAACAGTTTTCTAAATTCCTAAAAAAGACATAAAATAATAAGAATGGCTTGAAAGGGAAAAATGCAAAAAATATTCTGATTTTCTTATGTATATGCATACACACACATCACACCTTGGAGATTGTCTTTAATTTGGAAGCTCAGACATTTGTAGATTATTTTTGTAGGAAGTTGCTGCATTGATAGAGTTTATATTTACCTGCCATGGCAACTGAAACTGATGATCTGATTTAACCCTACCAGAAACTTTTTGCACTCTGAAGAATCATTGAAGAGGTAGCATAGCTGCATGCCATCAATGGCTGTTGGACACACAGAAACTGGGAAGTGATTAATGAACTGTTCCAGGATAGAGACATAGAATCCAACTCACAAGACACCAGTCCCCATCCTGGTGTTGTCTTATGCTTGTTAAAGTGAGATTTCTATCCCAATGGGTTATAAGGAGACCAACAATGATGAACAAACAATTTACCATATCTCAAAAGCCACACCACATCATACCTACTTGTTTTAACCATATTAATGATCATCAGACAATGCTGTCAGTGTCTCTACCACCATTCAATTTCATTCAATTTGTTTGATTTAATAGAATTGCATTCCATTTTAAAACTATATTCTATGGACAAGTACAGTGTTGGTGGAACAGAGAAACGAAACTCGAGCTGACATTGATCCCTGAAGAGAACATAATTTCAAGATACAATAAAGTAATGAAAAAAAGTGGGGCTTCATCCACTTTCTCTGTTTGGGTGCAAAATTTCAGACATTACTCTCTAGTCATGGAGTGCAAGAGACAGAAATACTTATTTCAGGTTTAATCACTTTGGTTTGTTTGTTTGTTTATTTCTAAGTATTTGGGGAAAGAGTAATATTACAATTCTGCTTTCTTTTTCTCTCATTTGCTATTATATGTGGGTGAGTAGGGGATAGTGAACAATAAATTACACTACTTAGAGCTGTAGGCTAAGGCTTTTCTTGTCAGTTGTGTCAATAAAGTACACACATAACATCAGTTTCCCATTACACACATCATTCAGACTCATATATTACTCAGTATAATGGGAAAGGGGCCACTGAAATCTAAAATGAAAAGAGAAATTGAAGTACAACCAGCAACAGCAGCTGAGCCAAAAAGCAGCTGTGGTAGTGAAACATTTAGTCACTACTGCTGGGAAAAAAGAGCTATCTCTATAGAGGACATACAGTGCCACATGCTGGGAGCTATGCAGCAGGTGGGTTTCTATGGGACTGGAAGGTATCCATTTCTCAGTGTTTTCTTCTTTATTTTTTTTTTTCCCTAATAGGTTTGTATTTTATTTAAAATAATTGAATGCAAGCCCAAACTGCAGCCCAGGCCATGCTATTGGCCACGCCTTGTCAGCTGCCTTCACTGGTTGTTTATACTGGAGGGCAGATGCTGTGATTTGTTCTTAGGATAAACTCTTGTCTTTCCAGTTGTGCTGCTGGGTGACTTTTCCACAATACTGTAAATCCTCTTTTCTGGATCACCTCATCTTCAAAGTTGGAGCTAGATCTTGGAGCAGTATGGTTCGTTCAGAAGACTGATAGGACCAATCCGTTTCTGAAGCAAACCTTGCTCTGCGTATTGTCATAGTCAAACCTTTATTCAAAGTTCAATATCTTTATTGATAATCTGGATGGGGAGATTGAATCCACCCTTAGTAAATAAATTTGTGATGGCACCAAATTGGGCAGGAGCATTGAACTGGTTGAGAGCAAGAGGGACATGGAGAGGCTAGATGAGGCTAGATCGATGGGCTGAGGCCACTATTTTGAGGGTCAACAAGACCCAAGTGTTGGGTCCTGCACTTTGGCCACAACAACCCTCTTTAACTCCAGGCTGGGGCAGAATGGCTGAAAAGTTGCTCAGAGGAAAAGAATCTGGGGGTGCTGGTCAACAGCAGCTGAACTTGAGCCCAGCCGTGCCCAGGTTGCCAAGAAGTCCAAAGGCCTGTATCAGCAATAGTGTGGCCAGAAGGATCAGGGAAGTAATTTGGCCCCTGTACTGGGCACTGGTGAGGCCACACCTTGAATGCTCTTTCCAGTTCTGGGCCCCTTTAATTCAGGAAGGACATTTCAGGTGCTGAAGCATGTCCAGAGAAGAGCAATGGAGCTCAGGAAGGGTCTGGAGCACAAGGAGCAGCTGAGGCAGCTGAGGGAGCTGAGGTTGTTTAACCTGGAGAGGAGGCAGGCCTCAGAGACCTTATAACTCTGCAACTCCCTGACAGGAGGGCACAGCCAGGTAGGGCTTGGTCTCTTCTCCCAGGCAACCAGCCACAGGGTGAGTGGACATAAGTCTTAAGCTGTGCCAGGGGAGGTATAGATTGGATATCAGGAAGAATTTCTTCAGAGAAGGAGTGATTAGACATTGAAATGGACTGCCCAGGAAAGTGTTGGAGTCGCTGTCTCTGGAGGTTGTTTAAGGAAAGCCTGGACGTGGCACTTGGTGCCATGGTGACACAGTGGTGTTCAGTCATGGGTTGGAATCAATGACCTCAGAGGTCTTTCCCAACCTAATTGATTTTGTGATTCTGGAAAACTGATAAATTCTCTGTTGGTTCAGCTAAAGCTGTCTAACATTCACTAGGCGATTCTGCAAGTCATTTATAACTGTTGCTTGAATTGTTCTTTTAGTGTTGGAGAATCATAAAATCATATCATAATTTTGGTTAGGGGTGACTTGTAAGCATTATGTAGATCAAATCCTTGCATTGGCAGGGATAGCTTGCACTTGACCAGGCTACTGAAAGTCCCATCCGACCTGACTGCAAAGAATTGTAAGGATGGAGTACTCACAGCTTCTCTGGGCAGCCTGTGCCAGAGTTGCACCACTACTTTTCATAGTAGGCCAAAAATAGATGCAACTCAGAGGATCAGTTTTTCTATTTGGATAGCCAATTGTTTCCTCTTCCTATTTAGAAAGTGTCATAGCTTGTTCTGAAGGCTGCACGTAATAGAAAGCCCTGCAAAATAAGGAGAAGGGGAAGGTGTTATCATTCCTATTTCACAGAAACGGGAAGACTAAAGAACAAGGAAGTAGAGCCTGAACCCCAAGTGATTATTTTAACACCTGAATTGTCTTTCCATAAAATTTATGAAGTGAACGGAAGACAGAAAAGCAGCCTTGGTTCTGACTTTAAAACTGTGAAAAGCAAAACAACATTGAGGCTCATTATTAATTATAGCACACTAGAAAGGGAGGGAGAGAGGTGGTGGAATTATAGTCTATTTTCTGAACTAATACTTATGAAAACTGGATGGCATCGTCTGTGATTTCATAAATGTTCTGGAAGAAAGTGTAGTGATTGCATAATAACCCCATCAAAAGGGTGGTTGATTAGTTTAGTCAATTTGGCATACATTTCAGCTATTATTTTCATTTGAGAAGCAGAGGCTGAGTGACACAGTTGCTTTTATCCTGGCACTTTGCAAATGAGCATCCTAAAGCCTAAAGTAGATCTTTCTTAACTTCTCCACAACTTGGGACATAACTGTGACAACAGTGCTTGAAGATAACAGACTTAAAAAAAAAGTTCACTACTTCAGGTTTGAAGGGAATTGTGGATTTGTTATTTTGCAACCATCCACTAAAAAGAGGGGGAAAAGCCTACATAACCTATGTTTGTAGAAGTGTTCAATGTTATATCTTCTGTAATTAAATCATTGAAATATCATTAATACCAGTATGTAGTTATTCTCTGTGCCTGAAGGTGTTCTGAAATATTGGCCCATACCCAAAAAAATGTCATTACCTCCACAGGGGTGAAATGCATAGCTGTGCTGAAAAGTATGCACACATTTAGTAGGAAATAGCTGTTTCATATAGATTTTTTTTGACCACAAAATCTGCATTCCAGAATTTCTGCTTCTCTTATGATAAATTAACTTATGTCCACCATCAGTGTTTTATTCAAATCTGATCTCATCAATCCATTCCCTGTGGTTTTTTTTTTTGGAGGTGGTGTCATGTTTTAGGAAAGGTGTTCCCCAATTTAGTGCTCCCACTGAAAAGAGCATCAGCTGCTCCACTCTTCCCCTTCAATAGGAGGCAAGAAAGGTAAAGACCACAGGTTAAGATAAAAACAATTTACTGGAAACTGCAATGAGATAAGAAAACTAATAGTAACAGCTAAAATAATAATAACAACAAAAGGTATAGGAAAAAGAAACTATTCACACACACAAAAAAATCTGAAACAATAAACAAATACTGATGGGGTCTTCCCCACCATGTTTTCTCCCACTGGAAAGAACATGCTTCTGCTTGGAAGCGAGTGAGAATCCCTTTTCCCCACCCCTAGCAATGACACTAGGTTGTATCAAATAACATTACGGGCTGGCCACACCCTTTAAGCCGCACCTTTTCTGGGCTATGTCAGAACATAACCGTGTCCTTGGCCAAAGGCACGCTAAGTTTGTAGCTGTTGGTCCTTTCCTTGGCTGTGAACAATAAGCCAGTGCCATTTCCTTCCTTACTCATCACTTCAGAGGAGTATTCACCAGCTCAAATATACTGTTATGCGAGCATTACTCAATGGAAACCACATGTGTTCTCTGAACAGCTTAAACTGTGTGAAAAGAATCTTAATTCCATTTTCATACATCTAAGTAGATCTGTTCTGGAAAAGACACAGGATCTGAAACAGCCCTGTGTGTACCTAAATTGGGGGACCTTGGAGCATTCTGAGCTTTTGAGTCAAAGGTATAAAAACCAGCCTTGGTCTAAAGCTTCATCAGCAAAAACTAGGCCCTGATCCTGGATATTTTCTAGCAAAGGAAAAAACAAACTATGAACAAATACAGCATTTACAGCCAAATTTTGTGATGTTCTAAGGTGGTGTCATGTTTTAACCCCAGCTGGCAACTAAGTACCATGGAGCCACTCATTCACTTCCTGCCCCCACATTGGCGTGGGGATGATATTTCAAAAAAAGATAAAAATTGTGTGTTCGGATAAGAACAGTTTAGTAATTGAATCAAAAAATAATATGTAATGATAATAATAATAATGATAAAGAATCTTGACGAAAAGTGAGACTCAAAGAAGACAAGAGTACAGGAAGACAGAAACAAAATCCAAAAGAAATCCAAGAGAAACAAGTGAATCACTTGAAAAAATTGCTCACCACCCATTGGCTGATGCTCAGCTCATCCACCAGCAGCCACTGACCCCTGCTGGCCAACTGTCCTCAGTTTACAACTGGATATGAGGCTCTGTGAGATGGAATATCCCTTTGTCCAATTTGTGTCACCTCTCCTGGCCATGCTGACCCTTTGGCTTCATGTGTACCTGCTTCCTGGAAGAGCATGGGACACTGAAAATTCCTCAATTAGAGTGAGCATTCCTGAGCAACAACTAAAACAATTGTGTGCTATCAACATTACTCTCAGATTAAATCTGAAACACAGGACTGTACCTTTTACTAGGAAGAAAACTAACTTTATCCCAGCCAAAACCAGGACAGTGGAGTGCAGGATCCACGTGTTCTGCTGGACCACCCCGACCAGATGAGATATACTCACTGGCCTGGGTTGTCAACAACTTGTAACACCTATTATAAATTATTTTTATTTTATCTCTTTCACATATCTTCTCTCCCAATACTTGTTAGAACTCTGAAATAGTCTTTATTCTAAGGATATTTTGTAGGTTTTTCAGGACAGTGTCTGAGAAGTGTGTGACAGGTTCCAAAGCTCTTTAAACATCACTGTTCATAATTGTGCATATGCTTATGGATTCACCAGAGTCAATAGGATGTAGACGCAACTTAAGCACAGAATGGCTTTAGAAATCCCTGTACTTCTTTCTGAAAGTCTTGTATTTTCTATAAATTCAGATGGAGAGTATCAGATGTAAAGCAGAAGCAGAACAACTCTGCTATAACACCTTGTCAGAGGAGGAAAGAAATGTGAATTCTTCCAGTCATTTTCTTTCATCCATTCTTATATTGTTATTTCTTTCAGAGCTTTGCTTGCACTCCTCTTTTTTTTTTTTTTTTTAATCCAATTTGTCTTGTTTCTAGTCTGTCATTCACTTTTTTTTGGTGTTATTTTTCCTCTTTTTTCTTTCTTTCTTTCTTCCCAAACTACTCCCTCATTGTCAGTATGCATCCATCCCCAACTCTGTAAAACAGAGCTTTCAAAGTTTATGCAGTTAGTGCATGTTGCTTGCTCTAAGAGAATGAGGGACACAGAAAGCAGTGACTAATATCAGAATCATGAGTGAAGATATGTTTTATTCATAAACCCTGCATCTCTAGTGAAATTAAAAGCAAAGCAAAGGGTCGAAGCTCTGAACCCTCTTTCCTGGAGCCTGTAAACCAATAAAGGCTTTATATTAGCTATCGATATCTATCTCTGACTTGGCTTAATAACATCTTATTCCCTGTTTTCAGCAGCCATCAATAATATTTCTGCCTGCCCGCTCAGGTCCCCATCTCTGCGTGCAATTGCATTATAAGGGTCTATAAGCCCAATTTGCTTCACATTCTTATTTTTGGAAAAGGCTGTCTGGCTTTTGTAATGAGAGCAGCTGCCAAGGAGTCTTGACAGAATTTGTGGCCCATCTGGCTTATAATCTTCATTCAATATCGCAGGAGCCTAAACTCCCAGACCAACTGATAAGTCAGAGCATATAGGCAAGCAGTGGCAGTAATCTTCCTTGTGATTTCTCATTAAGGACAGGGACATCTCAGTGAATCTTTCATATCCTGGCTATCATAGTTTTTTTTGTTTGTTTTTTTTTTTTTTTTTTTTTTTTTATTTTCCCCTAACTAGACCAGTGTTGTTCCATTTCTTAAAATTATGTTAAAAAAAAAAAAGTCAGTCTAAAAACTACTTAGGTTCCCTTGTATCATGTTTAAGAAACTAGGAAACCAATTATTTGATTCTGCCTTTAAACTCAACAGCCATTTGCAACTATTCATACTTAAAAGTGTTTGTGCTAACGTATTCCTCTCAGAATCACAGAAAACAAGGCAACAAATGATCCTGAGAAATTATCTAGCATATTTCTCTAAGATAATGTGGAGTTAGTTACATCTCCAGGATCCTCAGACCTCAGTCATCTTTGTATCATCCTCAGACTACCTCATTAATACTTTAAATCCTCAATTTTCCAAGTTTTTTTTCCTGTTATCTCAACTTCTCCACAACTCTGTTTCTACTCCAGACACAGACACAAGCTGACTATCCTGCATGCAGCACTGCCTACAAATCCCTCACTTCTTGAACAGGAATATCACCAAATCTTTTACTGTTTCCTCATAAGTTGTGTTTTCCAGAACACTGCTCATTTCCCTTTGTGGCAGGCTAAATGGCATGCAGAGATACTTTCACCACCCATGTTAGGGAGGCTGCTCAGCTCCCTTGGTTGTCCCTTTGCATTTCTTCCAGCCTCAGTTGTCTGAAAGCTAAACCGTACCTTTAAACTCACCACTTTGGCTCTTTCTAGGGGCCTAAACTTCCTGCAGATGCCAGGGATGAATAGCTTCAGAGCTAATCATCTCACCTAGTGTAGAGATTTATCTTCAGAAGGTCTGAGATGCTTTTTGAGAAAGCAGACTTTCTCTGTTGATTACAGTGGGGACAAGCTATGACCAGAGGCCCAACTTTTACAGGACTATCAAGATCAATTCCTCTATTAGCAGAGGAAATGAATAATGTAATTTTTTTTTCTTACAGCTCTGCATGTCACATCTAATTTTTTGATTTCTTGTGAGATGGGAAGCCCACATTTTTTGTTCCCCTCTGTTAAGGCATTCATCACCCTTGAGATAAAAATTGAGCTCATACAGTGGTTATCTGTAATATGTTGGAGCTTTTATTGCACATACTTTTCACAAAAGCCTTTGAGGTCTAGAGCTTTACCACATACACTTGATGGGAAATAGCCCAGGAGACATTAAGGAAAGGGACAACAGTCCAAATGGATAAACACAGGAATAAATATATGTTCATACAGTATTTTTCACACATTCTTATGACACAATATTTAATGTTGAAAACCTCTCTTAAAGAAAAAAACAACACAATACAAAAAACCAACAAAACCATAAAATAAAACAACATAAAATAAAATGTGAAGAATTGTACCTTACTTGGAGGAATAATTTCATAAATATGAGGATGAAGAACACTTGAAAGTTATATATCCTGACATCAGAAAAGAGAGCAGATAGTTTAAGAAATTGAGGAACATATTTATCCAATTTTTTTGTCCTCTGTTTTTTCATTCCTGAGGTCAGGCCTAATTTCAAACATGTTAGGTGTCTTTATAAAAGTAACCACATGGACACTGTGCTTTAAAACCCATTCAATTGTGTGGTCGTCTTCTGTTTAGTAGCAGAAGGTTTTATGGGAATGAGGAAAGTAAAAGTCCATTAGGAAGCTCTGCCAGCATGGCAAATAATTTACTTCACAGGTGGGTCTGCTGATTTATTTTGGGGCTTACTGAGATTTGGATAAGGATGCTGTTTAATTTCTAGCACTACTTATTGTACTGCTACCATGTCATGAGAATTACAGGATAAGGAAAAGAGTGCAGGTCAAAAAAATTTTATTTCATTTTTTGGTTAAAATGTTCTGTACCCAAGTAGTTCCTCATGATCTCAGTTACAGTGGATCAGAGGATATGGGAAGGATTTTTATACTTCTTTTCACATGAGTAGCAAGTACTTTTGAAGTAACACGTTTTAGGAAAAGCGTAGCCGAAATAGCTAAAGGTAAACCACAATCTGGAAACTACAGATTACCTGCTTGCAGCAGAGAACCTCAGCTCATTAGATTGCTAACTCACAAACTCATTAGCTCTCTGCTCATTAAATACTTAGCTACGTTTCGTTCACTTCTCATCTTTCTGTTCAACTGCATTATTTGCTCTATGCACCATATATGACTCAGAGTTGGTATAAAGCAGTTAATTTCAGTGAAATTCAACAAGGTTTAGCGATAAAACTTCCTGTGCCTCTGCTCCTGTGCCTTGTTTTGTTCTGCTTGGTTGTTTTTTTGCTTTTTTTTTGTATGTGTGTTTTGTTGTTGTTGTTGTTGTTTTGTTGTTCTTTGTGGGTTTTTTGTTTTGTTTTGCTTTGTTCTTTTGGGTTTTTTGGGGTTTTTTGGGGGTTTTTTTTGCATGTTGGTTTGTTGTTTGGGAATTCTTTGGCCTCTGTGTTGCACCAAATTTTTTTTGTGATGAAAATTTTTAAATAAAAGAAAGCAAAAAAAACTCAATCATCAACCTTTAGTGTACTTGGAAAAAATAATATGACAGAACAGATTTGTTTCCAAATTTAATCTTTGTGTTTTTCTTCACCAAACTTGAAACTATATTTTCCTGAAATATCTAAAACTGTGAATTGGCTAGTGTGTGAAGGACTGATGTCTGTTCAGTTCAGGAATGCATGTTTCTGATTGGCAGAAGAACTCCAGCTCTTGCTTATAACATTAAAAACCTGAGTATAGTTACTGCAATTGAAGGGATTAGTCATGCACCAGAAGTGAAGCAGAGTATGCTGCAGAAAACTTAAAATTGAAAGGAAAATCACGACCTGTCAAAAAATAAAAATGTTAACTTTTCAAACTAGGACCACAAGTACCAAAAATGTGGCAACCTGTGGCCTGGAAAGCTTATTTGTGCTTATGGTTCTTCCCCAAAAGACTGAATCAGACTGAAATGTATTATTATTTATATTTCATGAGTTTCCAAGTAGCAGATGAGATCACTGTCCCACCATCTCAGATTTTTAGAGGGCTTAGTACTCTGAAGGGCTGAAACTATTCAAAGTCGGGTAGGCAAAATGTAGGAAGGACAAATGTCCCTATCTCAGCAGGCTCCATTTCAGTATTCTGAGATGGAAACTTGCATTTCAGACAGAGCAACCACCCATCAACCTCTACGTCTTATTGTCACAAAAGCAGCATTTTCTGCTCAGCCTTTTTCAACAATAACACATTGGATACAATTCCATTTTGGTGGAAAGAGGTGAGAAAAAATTACTTTACCCGAATTACAACAAAATCAAAATTATTTGGTTCAGAAGGGACCTAGTTCTGCCTCCCCCACTGTGGGCAGGGATGTCACACACTAGAGCTGGTAGCCCATGGTTACATGTTTGATAATTAATTTTAGGTACTATAGTTAGCCAAAATGGTTGTAGGTTATAGCTCCTTCTTCAAGAGAATGGTGTCGTAGAAACACTGATGTAACTCAAATCAGCTGTTTTTTGGTTTTGTTTTTGTTGGGTTTTTTTTCCCTTTCTGAGCCTTAAGGAAGGACACCATGATGATTTACAGAAGAATCGTGTTTCCATGTTTTGGGGTGATGAGATTTCAGGTGTTGCAGTGTTCTGGTTAAATTTCCTGGAGTTGCTCCTGCTGTTTAGACTCCAGACTGCTGTCAATCCAACAAAAAGGTAGAATATGGTGATGAGGGCAAGGAAGTAATAAAAATAGCACCAAATTAAGAGTAAATAAAATTATTTCCAAATCCTCCCTGCAAGATCAGTAGTAGTCTACATCCCTAACAATGTAAGAAGCAGAATGAAATTGGAGGGAAAAAGAGATGT
>VXAX01007783.1:0-22219 GCA_013399835.1 Leptocoma aspasia | reverse complement strand
ATGGGAGGAAAAAAAAAATAGGAAAAAAAAAAAAAAAAAAAAAAAAGAACGTTCTATAAAAATTCAGCTTTATTAATGGAAGATACTGCAAGAGGGGAGTTCAGGGATTCATTATCTCAAAAATAGCAGTCCAAACTGACAGGAGTGGGTGAAAACTTCCTGACCCCATGGACTAGTGGATTTCACAGTTACTTGTATTTGTCTTTTCAAAAGTTAGGAGGTGGGGGGGCGGGGGGGGAAGGAAAGGAATAGCCTGCTCTCTGAAGCCTTGGGGCTTTTCTGATACTGTGGAAAGGAAGTAGAGGGAAAATGCAGCATAAACAAGCTAGAGCTCCTGCCCACAAGTAACCAATAGAGACTAAAAATACTATTACAACTGTACAATAATTTAAGGTCACGGTATTCCCTTTTCTAAGTCTGTGAAAACCTGACCCACATAAGGCATTAAAATTCATAACACATGAAAATTAGGAACTCCTGGAAGCAGTTTCTCTTTCTATAAGTACAAATTTTCACTGCCTACATCTAGCATTTAAAGGAAACCATCCAGATAATTAAAATGCCTATAAATGAAATGTCAAAGTTAAATGTTTTTCTTCTTTTCTTTGCCTTTTTTTTTAAGGAAAAATAAAAAAAAGGAAAAGTACTAATGCTTAGGGAAACTGAAACCTTTATTCTAAAATAACATAGCTTAAATACCACTATCTTTGTAAAAGAACAGAATAATTAACGTTTGCAAAGTTAAATGGGTACATAGATCTAGCCATTTCACTGCTCAGTATATAAACTTTATGAAGGAGGGGAGGTTTATAATAAGTTTCTATATTGTTTTAAATACTGCCATCATTTCATTATTTTAAACATGAGTCAGAGTGCATGTAGCTGTCACTCCAGAATTCTAGGAAGAAATTAATCATATACAGAGAAAAAAATTAATAAAAAAGTCAGTATTTGGCAGCCTTCAGTTTCCTTTTCATAACTCTCATTTTTCTCTGATAGATGGAACTGATGAAACAAGGAAATAAATCATGCACAATTAAAATGAGTAAAAGCTGAAAAGACTATATCAGTGATTATGTTAAAGAAAATGGGAGGTGGAGGGAATTCAGACATGGGTTGGATTCCCTCATTTATCATTCATTGACACTGATACCTGAATTTTAATTGAAACCTCCCACGTGGTTGGCATCTGTCAGGATGAAGCAGGTTTTCAGCAGGAAGAGGCGAAATCTTTGTTGTGAGCTGGATTTCAAAACTGAGAGAAAGAAGTAAGAGTCCTTCTTATCTGTTGCCATCATGGTAGCCTGGGAATGATGCTGGAGCCTTGGAGGGTTCGGCTTCCCTTTTCACTATGAGTGGAACTCCAATAATATGCAGCGTTTTGTGTCTCCTTACTCTGATAGGTAAATGGATATGTTACTCTTTACATTGTGGGAGCTATAACACATTTCCAGAACCACAGCTGTGATAAAGAATGGCAACATAATTCACCACTCAAAATACCTCTCAGTTCTCACCATTTGAACCAATAAATTAAAACTGTATTTTTTAACTGTCATTTAAAAATTAAGGGTTGAGGTGGGTAAATAATGATACCGGTACAAGTTTTTCACCACAAACCAAATTTTCCTGCATTATTTTTTCTGTTTATTTATGCAATATAATTGCTATCAATATAAAATGTAATGGAAAGTAAAAAAAAAAAAAAAAAGAGTTTTTAAAAGAGAATCCTTCTTTTTGCTGGTAAGGATAACAACACTACAAGATTTGTGAATGTTAAGGTATTTTGAGAAAAGACCTTAGTGTTATATGGTCATATGAGAAAAACAAAACAAAATAGTTTTGCTATAAGTTTTGCTCTAAGTTTTGCTAAAGAACTAAACAACCAGGATGACAAGGTTTAACAGCTTAATTTCTTCTGTGGGTGAAATATGGCCCTGATTGACCAGTTGGTTTCATTTGTGTGGAGCTTCTTGGTTTTCTATTTCAAAACAGGCAATAGCTGACTAATTTATTTTTGGTTCTTCCCTGCTGCTTGATGATGTAATACTGTGTAGAAAGTAGGGAAGAACCTAATCCCAGTTCAGTTGGAATATCTGCCCTGAATACTTTTGGGTGCCAAGGCTCCAGGTAAGGAAATTACTCTTAAGAGTACTGTTACATTTTCTCATCCGCTAAGTGATGGATGAGTTTCCTACTGCTTTCCCCCTCTTATTTCAGAAAGAAGGAAGCATAAATGTGACTGTTATGGTTTCCACAGTATCAAAAGAAAACTCCATCACAGCATTAAGAGTATTTTATGCTGCAGGTGATACTGGAACAAGTCTCAAGTTACGCCGAAGAATACAGAGGGAGATATTACCAAGGTTGACTACTGAGATGTGAAAACTCAGTTCTCACCAGTAGCTTAAGGGAATTAAGCTTCAAAGCCAAATACATTCAACAGCTTTACTAATCATCCATCAACTATAAAAGGAAAACTAACCCAGCTGCTGAGAAACTAAGCTAAAACTAAAAAAAAAAAAAAGTTTCCTTGCTTAACCAATACCACTTTACCATTTTTCAAACATTCCAACTGTAAAATGGGGATAGTCTTTCTTATACCTCAAATTAATGCTGGGAGTGTAAGCATTCTGTTTCTCCTTTTTTTNATGTGGGGGTGTTAAACTTTTTTTTTTTCTTTTTTTTTTTTTTTTTTTTTTTGTTTTAATAAGTTTATATTCTCTGATTATGGACATCAAACAAAAGGTTAGATAGACAAGTGAATATAAAGAAAAAAAGTGTTTTTCTTTGACAATTTCGACTGAATCCATGAAACAAAAACAAATGGGACTTTCCCAGGGTCACTTGTGAAAAAGGGACTAGCTTTCAATCCAAACTTATTTTTTTCTGTTACTATTAGATGTCATGGGTGAGGGAACATTTTAAACCCCACTATTTTACCAAAAGAAAAATTGATACAAAAGAGAAAGGAGTTTCCTGGGGTGATGAGCAATAAAGAGAGAGAATACAGAATTTTGTCTGTACTCTGAAACCTACAGAGTAAGCAGCATTGAAAGGCTACACTGGCAATAATATGTGATAATATTAAAAAATATTGCAGTTCTTGGTGCAAAAATGATTGGAGTTTGATATTTGTGATCAGTATCTCAGTATTTCCTGATGTTCTTTTATCAGAGAGAAGGAATAAGAACTGGGGGGGGGGAATAAAAAAGGCAACAAAACAACAAAAGCTTTATGAATAAAAAGTGGGAGGGTCTAACATAACAGAAGAGCTCTGCATAAAGCCTTAACTGATGCATCATGGAATGTGTAGAACTTGATCTTCATAGGCAGGGTCTGTTATATTGAATCATATGCATTTGCATGGCTAAAAACTCACTGCTTCTGGCTATAGATCTCCTCATCCATAGGCTGGGAATGCTTAGCAGCACCTGCCAGTACAGTGTGCATGAATCACAATGGATTCTGTTGGGTTTGTGGTACCCTACAGCAGGAATTTGCACAATGGAAGAGTTTCACAAAGTTTGAGCATTGTAATTCATTTGAATTCACATGCCTATGGGTAGATTCACACAGACTAAGAAGTGGCTACAGGAGTTTAAATTAAAGGTGATGATAAATAGTGGTGTATTGAGTTGTGGGAAAGAGTCTAATGACGTGCCTTAAGGACTAACACTGGGTCCAGCTTTATCTTCACTAATGATCTGTAAATGAGAGTCAATAGCACAGTTATTAAATTAATGGATGCAACTAAATTGGGAGGTGTTGCAAAGCCAAGTGAGGTGAGAAGAGCAATGTAAAAGGATATATGAGACATGGTGATAAAAGAACAATCCACAGCTCAAAGCTGTAGCGTGGGATGAAAAGCAGATGGAGGATAGGTATGTACTAGAGGAGTAAGAGAGAAACACTTGGAAATTAAGTCTGCAAAAATAGAAACGACAGAAAAATAGAAATCACATTGTTTAGCAGAATAGGTGCCAGTATACAATGTTATATAATACTTAGAGCAGACTGAAAAATGATAGATTTGCTGCTGTTTGCATACACAGAGATACATTTTCAGGGATAAGGTAGACAGGAACTTACATTTCTGTTGCACTGCAAAGATAAAAGGTTTTGAGCTATGCAGGTGAGAGACAAAATT
The DNA here is from genome assembly GCA_013399835.1 of Leptocoma aspasia. Taxonomy (NCBI): domain Eukaryota; kingdom Metazoa; phylum Chordata; class Aves; order Passeriformes; family Nectariniidae; genus Leptocoma; species Leptocoma aspasia. Next base: position 18,069 of record VXAX01007783.1, on the reverse strand, counting down.
TTACCTAGGTGAAAAGGTGTTTTCAAGCCTTGTTTTAGTTCCTCTTTTCTTGGTGAAAGACCAAGGATTAGATTCCTCAGAGTACTCAGGTATTTAGATAGATATGTGCCTACTGAGATTTTCAAAACCATCTATGCATTGATTTTGATGGGAATTAAGCATATGTGAACAGTTGGAATACTCATTTGATGTCTATTTGCCTCTTTATGCATGTTAATAGCTATATAAGTGTTTAAGCTACTTCTGAAAGTGGATCTTAGCTATCTAAATGAATTACGTCTTATGATGCTTAGGCTGAAATTGCTTTAAAAATCTAGGCATTAAAACCTGATTCCTGATATTTCACTTAGAGCTAAATGTAGGAGTCATCTCCCATAACACTGGTTGCCTAAAATTTTAGCCTCCTGTCTAAGCTTCATGTCAAGGCTTTCCATAATCAATGAAGGGAGTTAGATACCTCCAGAGAGTGATTCATCCTAATATGGTGCCTAAGAGAGGTGACCCTTTTCCACCTCTCCCTATTAACTGCAGAGACAAGCTAGATAATGATCCTTGCCCAGAATTCACTTTTAGCATAGATGAGGGAAAATCATCCCCACTGCTATGATTCTCAAAGGTAAATTCCAGTCTGATTGATTTCAGGTTAACGTCACCTATAAAAATAGAATAAAGCTTTGATTTCATCAGAGAGATGTGGGACGTCTGTTACAGATATCCAGAATTATAAAAGAGAGTATTCTATCATTGATGCTGGTGTAATATTCAGCTGAGAAATATTAATAGAAAGATTAAGCAAAAAATTCAGTGTTTCAGGCCATATAAAATAATGCTTATATTATCTATTTACCCTTAATATATATTAAAGTATTTTTTAACTGGTCAATCCCTTTTGTGGTTTTCTTTTTTGGCACGAGCTATCTCTCACTTGAAGCTAATTTTTAATTGAGCTGAAAGTTGTGTGTCTGTTCATTGTCATTATAATGAATTTTAGAATAATTAAAAGAAGTGTTTGTTAGGTGTGTCCCTCTTGATCATATGAAGTAAATAATACCCCTGTTGTCCCATGCATTCATTATTCAGCTTTCAGCAAGTCATACAAGCAAAATAGGATCTTTTTCCCAGATAAAAATAAGTTCCACAGGCAGAGCTTGGAAAGGGGAGAGAAGCACACATAACTGAAGACAGTGCTGCCAGCATGGTGTTCTGTGCTAGCAAACTGCCAAAAATAATAGCAACAGCTTTTCTTTTTTCATTTTCTATTTTTTTAAGGAGCTAGTTATAGAGGACCTTTTATGTTTAGACAAGAAAAAAATCTATACTAAATTCTTTTTAAACTTTGCTGCTTTGTTGTGTTTCTTTAAGTTTAGGTCCGCAGGGAAATGTACTGCCTGTGGATTATGGAAGATGGCAAAGATATGATTAAATTAGCCCTTCTATTTCAACAACAACATCGAGAAAGGTTGTCACAGTGCAGTAAGTTCTTCCAATAGGATGTGGAGGGATTTTTGTTGCTGTTGTGTTTGTTTTTTTTTTTTTTAAATGATCAAGAGCAATCATTATTCATTAATAATACTCAATGCTTCCATACTAAAGGAGCATTTGTCCAAAGGGCTCAGCCACTTTTATAGATAACAACAGCACCATGGTTTCATTTTGCAGATATGACTATTTAGGCAAAAAAGGTTGTGAAGGTCATCCAAGGTTGCAGATAAATTCAGAGAACAATGAAGGCTTGACAGTGACACATATGCACATTGGCTTCACGGAAGAAAGAAAGAGAAAAATTTAGCTTTTGGGAAACCAAAGTACACACTAAAACTCAGGTTTCATAGCAGCACAATGAAGATTTTTGCATGCTCCTTTTTTTCTGCATCTATATTTTATTGCTGTCTTTTAGGAGAACTGTTTACTTTCACATAGCCATACACTTTCATTTTTCTTCACAAAAAAGAAAATAAAAACCAGAAATCTCATCATACCCTTCATGACTATTACTCTGAGAGCTTACTTATATATGGCAACTAAGTTACAGAGCACTTAAAAATGTAGCTGCAAGGCTGTGTGAGGACTGAGGAGTAGCAAAGATGAATGAATCTGTGCAGCATGAGTCTTCCTTGGACGCTGGACTTATAGTTCTAATATGCATTAGTTTCATTAATTAGATTTTCAGCATAAATCTAAAAGGGTTATAAACAAATAAATAGCTTAACTGTGCTTGAATACTAGTAGTTTTGACATGATATCTAACTGGGCTTTATAAGTGACCTAAATGTGGGAACTAGATATGCTCTGTAGCCCTTCTCTCATCCTTGGGGACAAACAGCCTTATAAAGGTACATATCTATTTATATCTGTATCAAGACAATTAATCTGAAGATTATACCCTTATGCCATCTAAATTACTTGTTGCCTAAAGAGATGGTGCTGTCAAATGCATGGACAATTAACCATTCTGCATATGCAAGTTCAGGTTCTAAATAATGATCTTGACACATTGAACTCTTATGGGTTAGTTCAATAGGATTTAACATAACTTCAATAGGATTTAACATAACAAAAATAACTTCTCTAGAGCTTTTTGAGAATTCTCTAGAGCTTTTTTCTGTTCCACAGTTCAAGACACCTCTGGGAAATTAACTTCCTCTAAATTTGGGTTGACTTCTCAAGTGTCCATTAAAGAAGAAGGAACACAATGATTCCATCATAACCCTTCTTTTTATGTACTTCCATAAGGAAGCTTTGCACTTAATTAGCTACTTATGATGGAAGGAATGCTGCATTTTGAGAAATGAAAGTGCAGGATATGTAAACACTTACTGAAATGAGCAGTTCACTTCAGATATGAAAAATTATTGCCTTTCACTTAAGATCTTGAAGGGTACTCAATTATTTTCTACATGGCATTAATGTACTTATCGGTATAACAAAAAATACACTTATCATTATTCAGATTAAACCTTTTTTCCTCTTTCCTCATGTATATCTGTTTTTTCAGGATGTTATATAGTTCTTTTAATGTATAAGCTCCTTCCTTAATTGTTTGTTTGAGTCTTTCAAGTCCTTATGACAGAAAAGAGAGGAATGGAATTGAACAATGAGACCGAAACCTTAAAATACATAAGGCAAAAGCCAGAAAGGAAGCATTATGGTCTCTTCTGAAGTGGTTGTAGGCTGCTTAATTACTATTATTATTGACTAGTTTCCAAGTACATGTCTTTAAACATGACATATCTTTCCTTCATCATTGTTTGGAAAGCAAAATTGTTGTCAAGAGAATGCACCCTTGATTATTTGGCACTCCGTGGATTTTAGCTGCAGTTTGGGGCAGTCTGCCCTCTGAAATTGGGACTGAAAATCTGGGCTGAAATAAGTACACTAAGAAGATGAAAAAGGATGAAACAGATACGATTCTTAACAGGAAAGGCTTGAGATGACTCTTCAAATGAGAACTTTCCTTGGGATCAGAAGATTTAATTCCTTTTGCTGCATTTCAGTCCTTGAATGTTGGAGATGAGTGTTGATGGAATAAGTGGCTCTGAATTGTATGGGTTACAGCTTCATGTCAAATGGAAAACGTGATTGAAAGAGTAAGGAGGTGGTGGCGGGGGAGGCGTGTATTTGACCAATGTTCACTGTGACTCTAACAGTGTTTCACAAGAAAATAACAGAAATTAAAAACTAGAGGTGAATATCCACCAACCTAGGAACAATTCAGGATCTCAGAATCTTTGATCTCTGAAAGTACAGGTCTTGTACTTTTTTTCATTACTGTGTTAGACCACAGTATATTATATTCACAGTTGTTAGCATCTGAGACAGCTAGACAAAAACTCATGCAGTTATTTGACTCCAGTTTTAAATTAACACTCTTCTTGACAAGCATCACCTAAACAGTTTTTTTAAAAATCTCAATCTACAGTATTAAACAATATCTAAACCCAGTCTCCACTTGAGTTCAGTTTGATAGGTATTGGATTAGGCCCTTAAGATGCAGCACTGCAGCCTCTACTTAGTTCATTAAGGGCACGATCCAATGCCCAGTGACATCAATAAGAGTTTTTGTATTGATTTCACTAGTTTTTTGATTGCACTGTAAATCCCCGGTCCAAGCAAAGCTCTTAAGCCTGTGCCTAAATTCATTGCTGGATCCAGTCACAGATAAACGCCTGTTCTAGTTCTCTAGATTCTTTGTGCAGTTTGTCTTTTATTGCTGTGATTAAAATGGTGAATGAGGACAATACTTTCACAAACTCTCTGATGTGTATAGAGATGAAAGTTACTTCCCCAACTGTTTTTCTGCAGGAAAGAGCACAGGATGGATCGTGGCAGATCTATGGACTCTTTAAGCTCAGAAAAATATATCACAAAATATTTCATTAAGGCTGAATGTTATTTCATTTTGACTGTTTTCAGACCCCTAAATTGTTAAAAGTATTGAGGACTATATTGCACAAACTGAAAGGAAAAGAAAAAAATCACCACTAACCCACAAGTTGAAGAGAGGTTAGCTCAGGAAGGAAAAGCTTTAGATCTAGGTTACAATAGAGCTGCAAATGCTGACAAATGACAAAGCATGAACTCTGAGCAGTGTTAGACTCGTCTAATTTTATAGATTTTAACATAATTATCAATGCTTTCCTTTCAGCTATTATGCCATTTTAATTGCATGCAGCTTATTTCTATGGTTTATAGAGCTATATTTGCAACAAGAAAATGAAAGAAGCAAAATGAAAATGGAAGAATTATGCTAAAGAATCTACTGAGTTCTGAATCAGTGCCTTTTACTTTTACCTGTGATTCATTTTTTCTGTTTTTGACTTTATACTGATGGCTATTATAGGTCAATGAGTGTCTAGGTGGTTTTTCTGCTGAAGAAGTCACTTTGCAAAATTTTCAAGCTTCAAAACTTCTGAAATGTCACTTGCTAAAGTTATGTTTTTCATTTCGTCATTCTTTTAATTTGTCTAAATAACCAAGAAAATTTTTCCATTGTCTTCTGTGTCCCTTTCATTCATGCCATGGTTTCTTTACCACTCCCTGCTCCAGATGGATGCTCAGCACTCACCCAGGAAACTGAGAAATGTCTCAGGCCCTGTAGAAACCACCTCATCCAATGCATTTATCTCAAATTTTCCCCCCACCCAGTAATGTTAATTCATTTTCTTGTGCTCCATGGGAATATATTTCAAAGCAGCTGCATTTCTATGCATTTTAGCTTGGTTTTACTGATGCTGGGGTTTACTTCTTGGGTGGAGTTCCTCCTCTCCTCTTACCTTAACACAAGCACTTCAGCAGCCTAGGAGCTTCCTCATAATTCATGCTATTACAAAGAGGCCAAAAGGCAATATTAATTATTTGATGCTTATTGCCAAGCTCTGTAGGGCAAAAGCATGGCCCACAATGAGTGTGCAAAGCATCTACTGCAAGAGGAGCTCACCTTTGTCTGGAGTCTTCCATGCACCACAGGGGATGTATTTTATGTTATCTGTCCACAATACGTGCAAGAATTTGTTCTGCCCTTGCTCCAAGCCATGCAAGTTGCTGTTGAGCTATGAGCCAAAAATAATAATCTCTGGTGGGAGGGAGGCTGAATTATCTTGGGCTGCACAAGACAGAAAATCCACCACACAGTTTTTAAATTGGCGCTGGCTCGTGTCTCGCGCCGCAGTCAGAACTATCTCATACCTGCCCCAGATCAGCCAGGCAGATTGATCTTGGTACATGCATAACTGTTAATAATAATGGTCTGTTTCAGTGCTTTTATTGCAACAACATCATATTTACCCTCCAGGAACTGCTATCAGAATCTTGTCCCCTGTTTATATGTACATGTATAAATATACTGACTGCCAGCAGGTGTGCTGAAGAAAAATAGGAGGGTTAGAAAATGTCTCGCAGATAAGAATTTCTTTTTAAATGTTAATTTTTAAGACTTCTCCCCCTCTGCCCCCAGTATGTCTGACTGTAAACTTCATCTTTAAACTTTTTTTTTTATTATTATTATCACCATCATAGCTAGAGCACATACAGGCAGAACATCAGTTTAGTGTGACCTTTCTGAAATCATAAGCAATTCTTTCTCTTTGTCATAGCGATAATAGAATGGATCAGATACTTCCTGAAGACATTATAATAGAGTTCAGCTGTCTAAGCTGTACACTAATGAAAAATGTAAAATCCATCTCTTCTCTACAGTGGTCTCTAGTAGAACAGAGACGCTGTCTTGCAGAGAGCTTTCCATATGGTACATTAGGAACTCTGATATTTCTTGTACTGTATGGCAGATTTCACCATGGGCAGGACATTTCTTTTTCTTTCCATTCTGTATGCCACTTCTATAAAGACATGAATGTATTAACTAACAAGCTTTTATCTACGTTACCCATTCTTTGCTAACTTCCTTTGCAACAGCAAACTACTGTGTGATACATGAGACAGCAGAGGAATGTGATAAATGTGTAATTCCTTTGGCTTTTTATACTAATCTAGTCCTTCAGCAGGTGTAAATCAGTGAAGCTCCACTTACTTCACTACACTTTTGCAGCCACAACAGCTGAACATCCATTGTTTACTGCTTAAGGAAATTATTGGTTTGATTTAATATTTATATGAAAAAAAAAATAATATAAGGAAGAATGTTAAACACTTTAAATGTAATTTTTGGTAGGAAAAAAAAAAAAAAGCCTTAGACTGAAATTTCTGTAAACAGGGCTCTTATGTCCATTTTTATAACAAAGATAATATTGCTAGTAAAGCTGCTTGATTTTCAAGTGTCCAAGGCCAGATTGGACGGGGCTTGGAGCAAGCTGGTGTAGGGGAAGGTGTCCCTGCCCATGGCAGGGGGGCTGGAACTAGAGGATCTATAGAATCCCTTCCAACACAAATCATTCTATATGTCTATGATTTTCCTCTATCTCCTTAAACAAAACAAACAATCGAACAATAAACCACAAGCTAACAAATAAACAGACACAAAGAGCATGTTCTTTCTCCTTTTTTTTTTTTTTACTTTTTAACAGAATGCCATCAGTTTCATTTCCTTCTTTTCCTTTCCACCTCTCATTTTGGTGGTGGTCCAGGAAAGGAAGATAGTAAAAGATGATGGAATATACTGTTTTAACTGAAAATTTTATTAAGTAAAAATCATCAATGAGCTCTTGCATTTGGATTGAAAATAATACATTTTGCCTTGTAATCTTTCCAAACAGACAGACTTCAAAAGTTTTTCCTTCTGTAATATGCTCATTAGTTTGAATTTTTTTATGGTTCCAAACAGAGACTTAAAAAAAAAAATCAGTTTTACTGAACACTCTATTTTTAGGGCAGTTCTAATTTCTGTGCTAATCTCTGGTAAAACTGACAATAAGACTGCTGATTAGTGTGTCCATTTTGATGGGATATTTCTTATCTAAGTCTTGATGTATTAACTTCAGAAAAAAAGGAGAGGACACTGCACCTAGTACACTTGTAAACATCTCACATTTCTAGAGTATGATTTAAGTAATTCTTTTGTACAGCACTTCTTAGAATGTGCTTAATTATGAAACATGCAATGTCAGACATAAATTTTGAGATTGGATTCTCCACCTCTGCCACTAGTTTCATATGTTATTTTGGTTGTTTCAATTGGCTTATTTTCTTTTTTATCTAATTTTTAAGTTCAGCTAGTGTATTAAAAAAAAAAAAATCACATCAGCTATGATAATACCTGGCCACTGTGGTTTCCATCTGGATTTTCTCTGTTGCTTCCTCTGAAGGCTCAGCTCTGGTTGGGCAGCATTTCTGTGATTTTTGCCAGATATTATGAGAAAATAATATGATTGAGATCTGGTTACTGACCCTGCATGAGATAAAAGTGATCAATCTGTTACAGTTGTTTACATGTCTAGTCAGAAAAATAACAACTTTTTTGCAAGTCAAAGGAGCTAAAGTTAGGGTAGCTGAAAAATAAAATTTTGTGAAAAATGCAATCATATACATAATCTTAGTTAAAATGCCAAAATTCCCTTCAATGGTTTAGTAAAGCTTTTTCAGTTATGCTAGGCATGAGATACACGTTCAAAAAAAGCCTCTACAAAATCTGGAATAAGAATTTTGTTACAGAATTTGGTTTTGTCAACCAAAAATGAATATCATAATGAATGTCATGCCTTGTTATTTCCAGAATAATAAGTGTTCTAAAGGTCAAAATAGTGAATTATATCAATGAAGACATCAGCTCACACTCCAAACCATATGGCCCTGATTTCAGCTACCCAGTGAACTGCTAAAGAAACTGGACTACTGATGAAGTGAAGAAAACTTGATAATTGCTGGTCTCTTTTATCACACACAGAAAGTCATTAATTCTCAATCAGCTTGAGTCTTAGAATCATAGAATGATAGAATAAGTTGTGTTGAGAGGGACCCATCAGGATCATTGAGCCCAAATCCTGGTCCTGCACAACACACTCCAAGAGTCTGAATTCAAGAAATGTTTAGACAGTGCTCTCAGGCTCCTGGTGTGATTCTTGGGGTATCCTGCATAAGGCCAGGTGTTGCACTCCATTATCCTGATGGGTCCCTTCCAACTCAGTCTATTCTATTCTATTCTATTCTATTCTATTCTATTCTATTCTATTCTATTCTATTCTATTCTATTCTATTCTATTCTATTCTATTCTATTCTATTCTATTCTATTCTATTCTATTCTATTCTATTCTATTCTATTCTATTCTATTCTATTCTATTCTATTCTATTCTATTCTATTCTATTCTATTCTATTCTATTCTATTCTATTCTATTCTATTCTATTCTATTCTATTCTATTCTATTCTATTCTATTCTATTCTATTCTATTCTATTCTATTCTATTCTATTCTATTCTATTCTATTCTATTCTATTCTATTCTATTCTATTCTATTCTATTCTATTCTATTCTATTCTATTCTATTCTATTCTATTCTATTCTATTCTATTCTATTCTATTCTATTCTATTCTATTCTATTCTATTCTATTCTATTCTATTCTATTCTATTCTATTCTATTCTATTCTATTCTATTCTATTCTATTCTATTCTATTCTATTCTATTCTATTCTATTCTATTCTATTCTATTCTATTCTATTCTATTCTATTCTATTCTATTCTATTCTATTCTATTCTATTCTATTCTATTCTATTCTATTCTATTCTATTCTATTCTATTCTATTCTATTCTATTCTATTCTATTCTATTCTATTCTATTCTATTCTATTCTATTCTATTCTATTCTATTCTATATCCCACCTGTGCCTGAGAGCATTTTCCAGACACTCCTTGAACTCTATCACGCTTGGTGCTGTGACCACTGCTCTGGTTAGCCTGTTCCCATACCCAACTACCCTCTGGGGGAAGAACCTTTTCCTGAAATCCAAATTAAACCTCTCCTGACTCCTCTCCATCCCATTTCCTCATGACCTGTCACTGGTCATCCCAGAGAAGTGATCAGTGTCTGTCTCTGCACCTTTTTCATTTTGAAGACCCTAATGAGGTGTCCCCTCAGTCTTCCCTTCTCCAGGCTGAACAGACCAAGTGACCTCAGCCTCTGCCCATAAGTCTTCCCTTTCAGGCCCTTCCCCATCCTTGTAGCCCTCCTTTGGACACTCTGTAATGGCTTAATATAATTTGTATATTTTGGTGATGCTGGGCCTGATGCCCCCAGGACAGGGGTGTCCCTCCTGGCTGCCAGGGCCCTGCTGACTCCTACCCAACTTGCCATCGACCAGGACTCCCAGGTCCATTTCCACAGCTCTGCTATGCAGTCCCTTGTTTCCCAGTTTACACACATAACCAGAGTTTCCCCATCCCAGGTGCAGAATCTGGCACTTGCCAGATTCTTAAACTTCATATGGTTGCTGGTTCCCCATCGGCTGAGGTCCCTCTGCAGGGCCTTTCTTCCCTCAACAGTTGACATCTCCTCCCAGTTTAGTGTCGTTGGCAAACTTAATTAGTATTACTTCAGGCCTCCAAGCTCTTAATGAAGATGTTGTAATGAAATGGTCTGAGGATGGAGCCCTGAGGACCCCCACTAGTGACAGGTGACCAGTCTGATATTACCCCATTCACTGTAACCCTTTGTGACCAACCCATGAGCCAGTTGCTCACCCACTGTGTAACATGATTATCCAACTGTGTGCTGGACTTTTTGTCCGGAAGGACACTGTGACAAACAGTATCAAAAGCTTTACTAAAATCCAAAAATATTACATGTCCTGGTTTTCCTAGATCAGATGGGTGGGTTACCCTGTCATAGAAATCAGATCTGATGAGCAGGACTTTCCTCTCGTGAAGCTGTGCTGGCTATGATCCATGCCTGTGTTGTCCTCCAGGTGTTTTTCAATACCTCCTAGAGGGAGACAGGCCAACCAAAATCATGTATGTGAAGAAAACATTGGAAAGATTCAATCCAACTACAGTTTGAAGTAGAGCACAAAGAAGATCAGTTTGTGTCCTTGTTGCCTAAATGTGCATCATAAAGACTTCTAGTTGTTTCACACAGGCACACAGACAAACACACACAAGCCCAAGTTTTAGTAAGAAAAAAACACAGAAAATTGGCCATCAACACTAAAATTCTTACACAGGTCTCCATTAACTTCTTTTNCATTTAAATTCTTTTGAAAAAAAAAAAAAAAAAAAAAAAGTCTATGTTCTTTCTGCAGTGCTGCTGCTTCAGGAAAGGAAAGGAGATCTGAATGCCTTTCTTTGCATCTGAAAAACACTGCAGAAATGGAGCATGAGAAGAAAACCAAGAATTAATTTTCTCCAGACAAAGGCAGGAGAGCACTTTTGTACTATGGAACTTTTAAAAGATAAGTCTGTTTTCTTCTTGTTACTCCTAAGCTGTAGTAAATTCTAGGAGTAATTAAAAAGCATATCCTTCTCAGTCTGAGAAATAATTTTGATAGAGTTTCCTCACCTTTTATATTCTCTTTTGATAATAGTCTGATTTATAGTATCATTGATGATAGGGATCGTCACAGGGCATCTTGTTTCCCCCTCTCCCCTAACATGGGATCAACAACTGTATAGATTACAGTTTTTGCCCTTACTGACTTGCATGAACCTTCTTAGAGAACCTGAGTAAAATCTGTCAGAATGCAATATATTTCTTGTGCCAAACAGAAAGCAAGAAAGAATGCATTTACCTTTGCATTGACATTTTCTGTACATATCCAAAGTATGTCTTCTCATTTTCTTGCTACAATAAACAGTAGTAATTTTTTTTTCTTAATTCATTTTTTTAGGCGTCTGACAAGTAATCTCCTCTGGGACTTGATCCATTTACTTTTTTCAAATTTGAGACCTCAACCCCGTTGAAATACTTCAGTTGGGAAACAGCCAATAGCGAGAAAAAGAGAAAGATTATCTGTGCATCTTGCATGCAGTAGTTTTGTATATACATGCTCATATTCTGGGCTTTTTTGCTCATTTTTTGTCTAAATCTGGAACTGTTGAGTCATGCTAGGAATGTGACTCACAAAAAAGCATCAAATCTATTTTATTTAGAAATTTTACCTGATCACTGGTTCCTCAACTTGTATTTGTGCAGTTAGTTATTTTTAAATGCATATGTCCTTTTTAAACTGCATCATATTTTTCCAGACCATTTATTCAATTTGTCAAGATCATTTTACATTCTAATCCTGTACTTTAAAGTGCTTGAATCCTCTGCGTATTTAATAACCATAATCTCTCTTCCATTATTCAACTCCTTAATATTTCTTAAAGGACCAAGTACTGAAATTACTCTAAGGTACATCTCAAAATCACAATATCTCCAGAACATCCATGTATTTTTTAAAAAACACATAGAACAACAACTTTCCATTAACTCTGAGACAGTTTAGAGACATATTACACATTATTTAACCACAAAAACTCATCTCCTCTTTGTCTAAAACAAAGAAGTGTGATTACTAAAACTAACTACAGGTGCAGTTAGTTATTATACGTGTTGAAGAAAAAATGCTTAAGTTTGGAAAATTTGAGCAGCTGAATAATACCAGCTCACATTTTTTGCATTATGGTAAAATCATGTGAGAGCTCATTAATACTGTGGCAAGGAATAACAGGCAGTGGGGCAACATGTTCAAAGAGGCACGGTATTGGTTTCTTTTTTATTTTTTGCCTTTTTTTCTCTTGTTACAATTGTATTCTTCACTATTAACCTAATCTAAGGACCTAAATAAAGTTTCAGGAGTGCAACTAACAAGAATGACTGTCTCATATATAAATATATATACACTGCAATTCTTCCACTTTTGATAAGTTCTTTTTGTGTACCTGCAGTAATGACCTTCAGTTATCTTTACAGCTCAGATATTTTTCAGTTGGCTTTAGATATTGAGCAGCTAACTAGCCCTAACCCTACAGTAGTTCTGGCACTAGTGGTCTCAGGTTGATATTTTTTTAACCTTGAAGCTATTTCAGCGTATTTTTTACCACAGAAAGAAAAAAAAATCATGGAGCAAGAGACTATATTAATATTATTTATTTCTTCAGAGTTTTTTTTCCTCAGTTCGTATTTTTCCCCGCTCAGAATGTAGAAAAAGAAAACTGTAGCAAGCAATCTTTCACACTTTAAAAAAAGTAAATAAACCAATCTGTACTTCTTTGTGCAGGGAAGAAAAATATGTCTATGAGCTGTGTGAAATTCTCTTGCCTCTAGAAAAGGATTTTCCTTGGCTTTTTAGAGACCTTTTTATTTCATAGGTAAAATTCCATGGTTTATTATTTTTTTCTGTTGAATGAAGTTGTCATTATTAAAAAAATAAAATAATAGCTTAGGGATTTTTATCATGGAGATAGGAAAAATATGAAAATATAAGCTACTGCACTAGGACAATTGCTGTACCTGTTTTAATTTCTCAAACTGTAAGCATTAGAAAAGAAAAATATTAGATACTGTATTAGCCATTGTTGAGGGTGAGCCAGCCAGAAAGCAGCTTGACAGCAAAAAAGTGCCAGTCCTTGGTGGGAAACAAGATGAGCAGAAGTCATCAATTCTCCTTGCAGCAAAAGGGTCAGACCCATCCTGAGTTGCATGGGCAACAACACAGCTAGCATCTCCTGGGGAATGTTTTTTTTTCCCTCTATTTGACCCACCTGAAACCCCATCAAGATATTTACTATGTCCAGTCTTGTGAATTCCAGAAAAGTAAGATGTGGAGAGGCTCAAGTAAGTCCAAGGGGGACCCACAGGGTGGGCCAGAGGCTGGAGCTCACCAGGGGCAACATGCTTGGTTTATTCAGTGTTCAGAGAATAGAGAATAGCTCTGTGGAGACCTAACAGGAGAGAAAGGCAAAATTCAGAACAATCCCGTTCTAGAAAGTTCACAGCACAAGGGAAAAACCCAACCTGTCACAACACAGGAAGTTCCAATAAGATACAAGTGTGTAATTTATTATTATTTTCTTCTCCCTCACCTAAAAATAGTCAAATGCTGGATCAGGAGGGCTCGGACAAGGGGTAAGAACTACATCCCTGAGAGACACCCAGGAATCAGCTGGATCATGCCTGAAAAACCTGCTCTGACTGGCTCAGATTTGAGCAGGATTCTGGATTACAGGATGCCCCTACAAAATTACAAAATTCAGTAGTATTATACTTTTATACATTCTTCTAAGTTTGAATGTACTACAAGTGAGAAAAGTCAACAAAAACCTGGGAGAGCCTACACAACCTTAAGAAATCTGAAAGACAATGGCAAAACTGTTTTACAGAGCTGATCAATGCTGGGAAAATGGCTGTAAGCACTGCCACGGTAATAGAAAGTTGTTTCTATGAGTGGCAAATAAAGCTTTCATTCATTAATCTTCTTGAGAAGGTATTGCTCTCCTGCAGAATGTCTTATACTTTCTGGGCTACAAGCTATCTAGAGTGGCCGAGTAAGAAAATTCCTGTGTACCAAGTACTAATACTCTGTGTAAAGGAAAAAACAAATTTCCTTTTCTATCTTCCTCTTTTCTTCACTGTGATGGTTCCAGGGTAATATCATTGCAGTATCTCATTCCTAGGAAAAAATATTTCTCATGAGTTGAGGCTCCCACATGTATTTTTTTCACCTTTAATCTACTTATGGTACAAATAAGAATTAAGTTTCTAACTTATTTCCTAGTTAAGTTAAGAAGAAAGGAACTTGGAATTCCAAAATCAATAAATGTTACTTGCATGTTACTCAAGGTGTTCCTAAGTCCTGCAAACTGTAATGATCAATATTTAGGCACCATGCAAAGAAACTCCTTTGGACTTGGCTTGAGGCACTTCAGCAAATGGTATCCAATTCCCTGGCACATTTTATACTAGGATCCCGCCTATAAACAGTTTACAAAGAACTAAAACATGATTGCTAGAAGCTACAGATGTAAGAAATCTTGTTATGGATGGCTGGAGGGACATGAGTGAAATGTGTTATAGATCGTTATGAGCCAACTATTGACCTTTTAGCCTCCAAAACCTACTCTAACCATTTATCAAAATCTCTATTAATCATTTATTAACCATTTAGAAGCTATAAAAGAAACTGTAATACAAACTGTGGCTTCTGTGTTTCTGCCAGGGGGGACATAGTGGCAACAAAAAAGACATATTGACCATTGCAAGGATTCCTGTTTCCTGAATAATAAATATATGATATAAGCCCTTAGCTGGGATTTAGGACCTAAAAAGATACGTCTTTATTTTGCTGTTCTTTATTCAGCAGTCCATTCTCTCCTCAGTTGCAATATGGAAATATATGTGGGATAGTTTTCTTTCTGAGAAGATTGGAAACAAAAAGATGTCACCTTAAAATTAAAATGAGAAAAAAATCATGCAATTCTCACATGAGCTTCTCAGAGAACAGGACTTTTGCTGTGAGTTCTATACCCAGCCAGAATGTGAAGCCACAGGAGCAGTAATATGCTGTGGTTTTGCTCTTTTTGTGGCTGTGGTAAGGATGCCAGGTACCAGCAGCCTGACGAGGGTTGTCACAGGCAGGTGACACTCCGGTGTGGCTGAGGGTGACCAGATGGGATCTCACTGAGGTGAGTGCAGTCTGTTTTCTCACAATCCGTGAATATATCATAAATGTTAATGTATTTAAGCTGGGAAACATTAAGCTGGGAACATTCTTGCCGGGTGAGGGAATGCTCCCATCCCTGTATTTCCGGTTTGGGAGCTGATATTAAAAATAACAAGAAGAATCAAAGCCACATGCCATACAGCTGTGACAGATAAGTGTAACAACTCTGAAGCCTAACAGTTTTGATCAGTGTCATGTTGTCAGTGGGCAGGGCTGGCAAAGTCAGGAATCTTAGATGAATGTGCACGTATTTCCTTAACTAGATATGGTTGTCTCATTCTGCACCATTTATCTTTCCTTTGAACTTAGACACAGCTAATGAACATAAGGAGTATGATATAGAAGTTTCACCAGTCTCAAGGTTTGACATCAGACCATCCTTCCTTCTCCTCACATATAGGAACAGTGAGAAAATTGTGCTATTAAACCATTATTGGGAGATTTTCATACCTTAAGAGTCTCGCTTAGTTACATCTGCTGGCATGTGGACGAGATCTTTTTCAGTCAGGTGAAATTATTACCATTTGGGTCTTAGGAGCTAGCATAAAATAAAAATGTGATAAATAAAAAAGTAAGATAAGACAAGATACTAGTGAAAAAAATCCCATGCTATAGCTCAGTAAGTGTAACAGTTTAACTCCATTTGACTTGAGCTTACTTCAGGCTTTGCATGTCCTTGTGTTGGTTATTAGAGATCCATTGCTTTTCTCATGATCTCAAGGGTTAGAATTAATGCCATTTATGAGTTACTTCTTATCACAAGAGATCCAAAAATTTATCAGTTTCCATTGGAAATACATAGTAAAATTACACTACTTTAAACCACTTCCAAGGATCTGTTGCAGTCTTCCAAAAGGTAGGGGAAAAAAAAAAAAAAGAGTAAAAATATTATCTCCTGCTTTGCAATTGTAGTGAAGTAGTTTCACAAGTAGGCAATTGTGTCTCTGCTGAAAGGTTATATCTTTTAAATAATATTTGATTTCATGACTTCTAACACTTTGTTAGACTTTTCTTTCTCCTATTTTCATCTGTAACAGGTGTAATATAAATTACTTATGAAATAACTAGTGAAAACATATCTCTTTTTCCAAACAATACTTGGATACAAAAAGATGGAAAACTCTGATGAAGTTATGATTCAAAATAGAATAACCATGCAACAGAGTTGGGAACAAAACCAGATCCTCCAGCTCCCCAGTCAATACCATACCAACAGGATGGTATTTCCTACAAAAATAATTTCTGTTCAAGATTTCCTCTGAAAAAAAGCCATTTCTGAGACCAAAATTGTGAAGTGAAAGGATGAGAAAAACAAAGAAATCATAAATGTAATCTTGACTTAAACATCATTCCATATTTATCTTTCCTGTAAAACTTTAAAGACTCCAAGATATTTTATCTAAATTATTGTATCTGAAACCTTGATAGCCCTGCAATAGATAGAAATAATACATGCAAAATTTAAAATAGAGTAATTAAAAAAAAACCCCAAAACCCAACCAAACCTAAATGTAGCATCCATGAGAATTTGTTAATTTTAACTGTAAATGTATTAGAGCACTTCCAATGTTGGAAGGTGCTAATGCATATATTCCTGTTAAAAAGGATGAAGGTGCTTCTTAAACTGATATTTCTTTGAAGATGGATGGAGCAAAACCTCTAAATCTGAAATCCAGAACATTTACATTTCCTTATGACTCTATGAGCTGAACATTTGAGAATTCTTCATTTCAAATTTAGCCACTCCTTCCCCTACATGTGTTTGTGAAATTGGAAGGTTCTTTCTGGACCATTAAAATCAAGCTGTCCCCTCCTGTAGGCAACCATGGTGCATAATGTAATTTATAAATTTGTCAAACTCCATTTTTAAGCTAGTTATGCTGTTTGATCTTTCTACTCCCATTGAAGGACTGTTCCAGAACTCTGCTCCTCTGATGGTAAAAAGCTCTTTCTAATTTCAAGGCTAAATTTATTCATGAGCTGTTTATACCCACTTGTTCTTGTGCCAGTATTGGCCTTTAGCTTAAAAAGCTCTTCTCTCTCCCTGATGTATATTGAACTGTTAAAATATCTGTTAAGCTGGAAATATATTAGACACTGGGTGAAAATCCACCCCTTCAAAGATTAATAAACGTCAAAGACAACGGAATTGCAATTCATAGTTGTATCTTTAGCCTATAAGCTCTTCTACTGTAGGGATCAATGAAGCTTGTTTGTTTTTATCCTTTTCCTCTGGACCAAAGCAATGCACTGTATAGTGCTGTGTCCTTGTAGAACTGTATTAATAATAAATACCAATGGTATGCCAGGTTTTGTCATGAGAATCAAGAGATCCTGCTGGTAATTCTTTTCTTTAGCCCTAAGAATCCAGATTTAAAATTTTGATCTTACAGTTGTGCTTTAATAAAAACATAATCATGCATGCTTCCCTGATGTGCAGATACCTATTGTCTTCAGTGGAAATTGGCTCAGGACCTTGCTCAGTTTTAATCAGTATGATTTTCTTCTCCACACAGACTTTTGGAACTAAAACTCATTAACTGATATGGAAAATAAGTTTCCTTTTTCCTTCTCTCTCTTTTTTTTTTTTCCTTTTCCTTCTTTTTTTTTTTTTTTCCCTTAATAGGAGCTATTGCATTGTGTTTCCTTAATTGCACCATGTCATGTCACATTGCAATGTAAAATGACATGGTGTAACACTTTGTGACATGTGATAACTATGATGAATTACATTCAGAACAAAAACCTGCTTTGAAAGGATATATCTGATCAGGGAGAGAGCAGGTATTTCAAGCACTCCATGGATATTTTGGATTAACGGATAATTCCCCATCACATATCACAAATGTTTAATAATAAGATTATGAACATGCTGGCAAAGGATTTTTCCTGGCTTTTATCCTAACATATAAATTTTTTATTTACTGTAGCAAATTAATAACTTCTATCCTTGCAGTGTTTATGTATATATATATATA
>VXAX01007780.1:258076-318052 GCA_013399835.1 Leptocoma aspasia | reverse complement strand
CCTGGGTTCTAACAATCTCTGACACTGGACTTCTGCATGGTTTCCATAGTCTATAACTGTGCTTCAGATAGATGGACTGTCACTAGCTGGAGTTTTGAGTACAATTTTTTTTTTTTATGTATTTCATACATCTTGGTTTTGTTTGGTTTTTTTTTTGGTGGTTTTTTTTTTTTTTTTTTTTTTTTTTTTTTTGTTTTTTTTTTGGTGGTTTTTTTTTTTTTTTTTTTTTTTTGAGAAGGAAGGTAAAAATTCTAGCAGTGGATAGTAAATCCAGGTCATACGGAAAAATGTGTAAGAAATGCAATCTTCACAAAGAATACATCTTTTAAATGCTATATACATGAACCTATCAGTATGGCCAAATTGTATAAATACTTAATATCAGAAATAGAACTATCAAATGTCATCTTTGAGAACTCAGGAAGTAGGCTGAGTAATTCACAGAACTTGTTTTTATAAGTCTCTTAAGTACTCTATATGAGATCAGAGAAATACTTCAATAAGTCCTTTAGCACCTTGAGGAAAATTGCAGGCAGCAAGAGTTCATAAGCAAGAAATCATGTTAAATTAACTTGCTATCAAAGAAAATTCAACAATCTGCTACAGAAGGTAGGTTTAATGCAGTGAGCATAATAGGCACTGTTTAATTCCTCTGACTTCAGTAAAGATCTATTACATCAAGGGTGAATTTGAAACATTTTTCAAGAAATCACAAGAAATGTTGCAATGCATAGAATGAGAGCTTGAAAAAACATTATCTTTCATTATGATTAATCTCTGTTCAGATTTTTTTACTTGTCACAGTAGTGTTGCTAATGATCTGCATAGCCCAGTGCTGTCCAAATCTCATTGAACATCCTCATGAACATATCAGCAGAAGGTAACAAAAATAGAGCTCAGTAAATTATGTAAGATAAATTATCTTTCTTTTTGAGGACCATAACTTTAAATATCATCCAGATGTTGTACGTAACATTTTTTATTTATTTCTGTCACCCTGGAGGAAACAGATTCTAATCTTTGTAATACCGGATTTCAGCAGGTAAAGATGTGAAATGGCACTTTCACCCCAGGTACTTTCTGACTAAATTTCTTGCCTGATTGAAAGGAAGGAGAAATTTATATTATGGTCATTGATTGGAGAACTTTGGGCGCTAAGTTCTGGGGAAAAAAATCATTAAAAGAGTTAAACACACATCATCTTCACCAAAT
Source organism: Leptocoma aspasia (assembly GCA_013399835.1). Classification (NCBI taxonomy): domain Eukaryota; kingdom Metazoa; phylum Chordata; class Aves; order Passeriformes; family Nectariniidae; genus Leptocoma; species Leptocoma aspasia. The sequence continues at coordinate 316,840 of VXAX01007780.1, read as the reverse complement.
AAAGGTTACAAGGGGTTATAATGACAGGTATATGAATATTTGAGGGAGCAATGTCAAACAGGGTCATATAAAAAAGAGAAGGAGAAGGCCTATTGAAAATTACCTATCAAATCAATAAAATAATGAAATAATTTAATGCGATTGTAAATGTAATATGGAGATGTATTCTGTGCTGGTAGAAACTTGGACTAATGACACATTTTATCTTTTCTGATTTTAGATTTTTTGATTCTCTGAACCTTTATAGGCTAAGAAGATTGGGTAAAATATCTTCTATCTGAGACTACCTGAAAGATTAGAATGGGGGTATTGGAAATTTCTCAGAGTGTCTGAAAAACTAAATGGTATTGGTATAACTACTCACAGTGAAAAGATTAAACAGTGATTAGTAGCAATTCTGGCTCATAAAGTTTATTTCATGTATTCATTTACACATGTAAATTATTATTCCTATATATTTAAATAGTTGTGTCTATAATCTCTATAATCAGAAAGATATATGCAAAGTAGAAGCTGGAAGATATTTTAACTTCATCTATAAAATTCCACATAATTTTTGGAGGCTGAAGCTCTATGCCTCTGTTTCACTTAGAAAACCTTTGGGATTTTAAGAGTTGAATGCTAACTCTTTCTTATTCCAGTTAATCTTACTGAATAGTAGAAATCAAGAGGACAACCTAAGGTCTGCATGTGTCCAGTCATTCATCATTTTACCAGACGTCTTATAAAGAACAGGTTATACTTGTTATCTTGCAGGAATCCTTAGTAGAGAATTTTATCAGAGATGAGCTAAAAAACTAAAACAGTAGTAACAGTATCAGAAGGTGAGTCAGCAGCAATATCAAAAAATAGTGTTTGTTCTTTGCTTCATAATTTCCATTGCTTTCAGATACCTCTATATTGTTCAACATATACTTGCCTCCTAATAAACAAGGACAGAATTTTTCATCTGGAAAGAAATAAATTGCCTCAGGAATCTGTTCAAAGAATTTGTGCATCTTCAAGTGATGCAAGCTAGTAAATAAATAAACAAACCTGTATGGCATTTCAATGGAAAGTAGTGTGTTTGAAATTAAAGCAGTCAAGGACCATCAGCTAGCAGGCTAATCTATGCAAATATTTCATTTTGTATTGAGAAGGCACTCACAGCAGCATCATCCCGACTTAGTGCTTCATTACAGGCAAGAAGTAATATCACTGTCCATTGGTGCTGAGCTTTCAAAGTGACAAAGCACCACATCAGAAGAAAACTGATGTGAATAAGAGCACTTTGCTGATCAGAAGACTGCAGATGAGTTTTAGTGTCCCTGGCTTCATCAGTGACAGACTTATTAACTGTGGCCAGAGAGGCTGACATGAATACAGAACTGATCTTCAGCCATAAGCTTGAATTGCTCTAGCTGTCTGCTGACTAATCAGTACTCAGCAGGAGTTCTGCCAGGTTCATCATCTGCTCAGATTCACTTCTGTAATTGGTAGTGGTCACATCGTTAACACAGCTCAGCCAACACCCAACCAAGGGTAAATCATGCAACATCTTGCATGGCTTAAGCAGATGGAAGACAGCAAAATTCCAGTCCCACAGCAGCAGTTCACACTGCTCTCTGGAGTAACTCTTGGTGTCACTCATTGCACGTCCCTTTCACTCTCTAAAAGTTAGTCAACTGGTTCAAATTAGCCTATCTATTCTTCCCCTTGAATCATCAGAGAAAATAGCTTCTCAGAAACATTTAATCAACAATAATGTAAGGGTGTATGAAAAAATGAGTTGCCCCTTGGGAGATGCTTCTCTCTTTCTGTTGACTAAAGAGCAATAAAGCCTAGATAACTTAGAGCTGAGGCTATTCCCCAACCTTTTAGAAGCCTGTGTTACTTGAGATATGACTGTAAGGCCAAGAGCAAAAACATCAATATAAAACTGAACTAATAAAACTAGTAGGCTCTAATGTCTCCTGGGTTAGCAAGTACCTGTCCGCAGTGCTTGTCACTGGATATCTGTCAGGTCTAATGGAATGATGTGGCTGTGCACCTTTTACAGGTTAAACATCCCACTGTTTCTGGTACAATGCTATTTATCAGGCACACTTTGCAGTTTGCATTGTACACTGTGAAGTTGTACAATAAACTGCTTTTTAAGCAACAAACTCTGTGCTATATGAATGACTGTGACACTGTTTGGCTTTTTTTTCCTATCCAAAGTTAAATCTGTGAATCTATTTAGACACTTTTATACTGCTAACACACGTGACTAGAATGTGTTAACTAGAGATAGTAAAACAGTGATGGAAAGATCTATGTAGAAATATTTTAATCATGTTTCCCTATATCTGATGCTGTACTTGAGTCAAGTCATTGGGTCAAGTTCATAACTGCTATTAAGCCAAACATTTGATTTTTCCTTGAACTGCTCAAACAAAGGGTTTTGTCTGCTGCACAATGCTGTGAAAAGATCTTTGCATGTTGGTTATGGTCCTGGAGGCTGTATGAGTAACAGCATGGGAATAGAAAGCATTTATACTGCTGCTTAAGGTCTGCCTGCCTAACTGGTAAAGAAAGAAAGAAGGATACTTATATTCCCTGAGTACAGTGCCAGTCATTCTGTTTTCTTGACCACGGTGATGTAATCCATGTGATTAAAAGGGAATTTCTGTAAAAAATATCATTGTTTCAATTAAGAAAAAATAAAATAAAAATGGAGGTGAAGAAGAATAACTACCAGAATGCAGGAAAACAGAGTGTGAATTGATGGCATGATATATATAGCTAAGTAGGCCAGTGTTGAAATTGAACCAATAAAAAAAATTAAGTTATGGCCCTACTTCTTAGGAAAATACAGGTAATTCTTCAAAATAGCTCTGGCAATATGTTCTAACAGAAAAGAGAGATTTGCATTTTCAGCATAATGGTAGGGTTGGAAGAATTTGCTGCAGCCAACTACACCATTTTTTCTGTTTATTGCAGCCTTAGAATATAGCAAGTACCCCAGTATGCCCTACTGTGATCAGGGTCTAAATACTGCAAAATTGACCTTTTATCATGCTAAATGTGAAGTGTGAAAGACTCTAATATGCAACATGGAGAAAGACTAATTTAGAAATTTCCATAGCTATAGGAAAAAAACAGGCTCAGAGCAAACCATAAACTCTGCAGAAGAATACAGAGTGACATGCTGCAGAATGGCAAATACCATATTGAGCATGTACAGTATAATGAGAGGAATTAGGTCAGGAGAAGGGGGGCAGGTAATTAATTTTTTATCTCAGTGCAGAATTGGTGAAACTGTATTTGAGTGCTTTACACTGTTTTGGGCTCCATAATACAAAAAAGATTTTGCTGAATTGGAAATACTCCAAAGAAGGATAACAAAAATGATAAAAAATGTTTATTAAGAAAAGAGAATTTGCAAAGCCTGGGGAAAGTAGGACTAAGGCACAACATGAAAGCTAATTCTAAATACCTGCAGGGGATTAACCAAAAAAAAAAAAACACTGAGTGTAGAGTAGGGAAAGAAAAAGTATTTCAGCAATCAGTTCAGGTACAAGAAAATAATTACCTCAAAATAACTTTAGAAAATAGAAAAAAAAAGCTGTCTGTGTGCAGCTTGCAGTCAGTCTCACACGAGTCAGTTCATTGACTTTCCAATAGGGAAACCTGAGGAACCAGTTGTTTGTCAGTGGGAAAGAAGTACTTGTCAGTGTGAATAGAGGCATAGTCTTTTTTCTGTTTCTGGAATTCTGACTACAGGCTGAAAGAATTTCCTTCCTTCNTGCCTTGCCTTGCCTTGCCTTGCCTTGCCTTGCCTTGCCTTTTTTTCTTCTTAAGAAACATGCAACTGGAAACACTGAAATTTCAATCAAACCTTTGTTGAAAACCAAGATTTTCAAATGCATATTCAACATCTGAGCAGACAAACAAAATATGAATAAAAGTGTCTGGAACTATATAATTAATTTGTTCACACGTATTTGATCAGGAAGACACGTGTTGGTTCTTACTTGCATTAATCCCAAATGTTTTCCCCAAGCTTTCCCAAGTTCGGAACAATATTTGAGTGTCAAACCAGACAATATCTATTTCTTTTCCAGTATTTAAAATAAAATAAAATTTTAAAAGCCGATAAATTAAGGTTGCAACACGACCAGATCTGTATACTTAGGTTTAGCAACTTACTGAGTTATCATATGCCAGGTATATTATATACATATGGCCAAAGAATCTGTTAGGGAAAGAAAAATCAAAAAACCAAAACATTGTAGGAGTGTTTTTTAGTTAGAGCCTGAATGCATATACTGCATGTGCCCAAATGCAAAATTATGAGAAGAAATATTCTTTTCTTCCCTCCATACTTTTAAATTATAATTTCATTCTCTGCAATGGAAATGTATGACTCTGCTCAACAAATATCAAAGTCAGCTGAATCTTCATGAAGCTCTAAGAATGTCTGAAATTCCCTATCTTTGTATTAACGGGCATCTAAAACTAGATGAGCAGAATTTGATTGATGCACAGTTCATTTTCTTCGTATTAGCTGTTAGGGGGCTATGTTTTGCATTTGTGTTTTGATGACAGAGGGATATTTTAACAGGTGCTGAGCAGTGCTGACACAGAGTCGAGGCCTTTTCTTCTCACTCCCCCACATTAGTGAGGAGGCTGGGGGTGCACAGTGAGTTGGCAGGGGACACAGCCAGCACAGCTGACCCACCTGACCCAAGGGATATTCCATACCCTGTGGCATTATGCTCAGCATATACAGCAGGGGGGAGAAGGAGGAAGTGGAGCTTTTTGGAGTGATGGTGTTTGTCTTCCCAAGGCACTGTTAAGCCTGACGGAGCCCTGCTTTACCAGATGTGGCTGAACAGCTCCCTGCCCATGGGAAGTGGTGAATAAATTCATTGTTTTACTTTGCTCTTGCACAGGGCTTTTGCCTTTCCTTTTAAACTGCCTTTATCTCAGCCTACACGTTTCCTCACTTTTACTGTTCTGTTTCTCTCCCCCTTCCCACTGGGGGAGTGAGCAAGCAGCTGTCTAGGGCTTAGCTGCTGGCTGGTGTTGAACCACAATACTGGAAAACCATCTTACTAGCTGCTATATACCAAGCTGCACTTGATGTATAACAAAATACACCAAAAGAAAATATTTAGCTGTATTAATAAGAGAACAGGGGGGTTTTACATTAGAACAGTGGGCTCTTTGGTCTGGGGTATTTGTTTGTCTCCCTGTTTTGCACTTTTAATTTATAAAGTGAATTTTGCTGGTTTTTTTGTTTATTTGTTTTATTTTGTTTTGTTTTTTCTATTTATCAGTATAGGACTGTGAAGAATTGTCTCTTCAATCCTGGACACCTGAAATTACAGTACATAACTTCTAATTTATATAGAAAAACATACAAATTGAAACACAAAGCTATATAATGGAAAGCTATTGAACATATGAAATCAGAAAGTGCAAATTACACTCCCATAAGTAAGAATGCTTTAGAAGCTGGACCGTGTTTTCCTAAGTAGTAGAAAGAATTTTAGTTGTATGATTTCTCTGGAATATAATGCGAACTGTGTGGCTTAATTCCCAGACACTACTACAAAATCTTGAGGGCTAATTACCAATTTCATTCTTCTGCTTTACATGTTTAATTATATACAGTTGCTATATGAATGCATTACAGATCTGAAAAATGGTAAAATACACTTTTAGTTTCTGGAAATATGCTGTTGGCACTAAACAGATAATGCTTATAACAATAAAATGAAATATACATTCCTGTTTTAAATTTAGCCATGTTTGTTAGGGATGAAAGAATTCATGTGAAATTTTGTGAAAAGGATGAAAGGACGCCCTGCTCTGGAGTGTACATTTAAATTTCACATTATGCCACCTCCAGCTAATTGTTAAACTGGGTCAGAGAATTCTGATCCATTATGTTAACTCTTCATTGAGAATTTGTACTTTCTTGAGTCACATATCTAACCTCAGTTCAACAGTGAATGTACCAATTAATTTGACTTATTCCAACTAATTGGCAAAAATTTTGCATTAAAATTATTTGTGATCAATATGATATTTTCCTGGATCTCACTGTATTTTCCTCTCTCCTTAATGAAAGAGAAAATAATGAAATCTTGTATCTTTCTAAAATCTATTTCTCAGAAAGAACAATCAAGTATAATTTCTTAGGTGTGCTATCAGTTATAGAAATTTGGCTATGTTAAATGAGTCCAGTGGCTTTAAGCCAATGAGTACATCTGGATAAACCTTTGCTGCGCTAGTAGAAGACTGCCACAGCTCAGATACAAATATCTGTTCACCTAGAAAAGCCCACAGAAGTGTATGCTTTGTGCTGCAGTTGTTCTGTTGCTTTCATTTATCATTTCAAGCTGTGTTATTTTGATGGCTTTTCAGTTGCAAGAGTACCAGTGCTGATGCAGAGATAATGAAATACTGAAAGCATCAAACAACAGGGATGTCTGTAACTGGTAATGGGCATCCTTCCTCAGTTTATTAACTCCAGCTGAGTTGTTTGACAGTTTTTGTGAAGGGATACAGTGCAATGTGAGAATACTGAATGGAGAATGAAGAAGCTAGTGTCAGGAATTAAACTGCATCACACACAATCTCTATGAGTAGAATTTCAGAATGTAAAAAGGATCATCATCTTTCAAAATTACGATCTCCATCTTTATCAGACCGTAAAGTGACCAATATAGAGATCTTCAGTTCAAGTTTCAGGATACAGCACTTTTATCACAGTGCAGTTATTTTCTGATCTGAAATGCATTCCCAACACTTTGCATATTTACTAAAGAAGGCAGTATCTAGTGCTTTATAATAGTAAGATTAGGCTGGACTTAAAGTTCTACGCATCACTGCTTCTGAGAACAAACTAGTTGGGACTCATCATTACCAAACTTTGCCCAGAATAACATGTGGATGTTGTTACATAGAGCACTGGGCACTGAGGACTGTTGAGGAGGAAATAAAAGCAGCCTAGTATTGCAGATCTTCTTGCTTCTTGGTGGTGGTTATCCTTGGTTTTTAAGGGTTTTAAGTGTCTGAAGATGAATATTCCAGGAAACTTTGGGAAAACCTGTGAAATCTTTGTAACAATGTACTCTAAGTGGAAGTATTGCAGAGCATGTTCTCAGAAGAGTGTTAACTTAGACATGCCACAAAGGCCTGCTTCTGTATGAGTGGTTGTGAATGAGACCCACAAACAATCTACCGGTATGGACACAGAAGTACTTATCAGAAAATAGCAGGACAATTAGAATAAAAGCATTTGCTGAGAGCTGTTGCTTGAATCAGCATCACCAGAACAGAGAAGTTTTGGAGTGTAGTGGTTCTGCTGAATCTACAAGAACTGTCAAACTCAGAACATAAAGTGTCCATCCGGGCCCACTCACGCACACGAGCACCAACAACAGATTGTATAACTCAGGCCACATGCAGTCCTGGAGAATTTTATATATACATCTGAAACAACAAAACTTTGAGTGACTGTATTACCACTACCAAGGGATAGTGTTTTGGGTTTGGGTGACAAGCTTTTGATAACAGCGATACAGGGTTTCTCCCTCTGAGAAGTTGACAGATGTTTTTGCCATGTCCAACAGAGTCAAAGCTGCTGGCTCCAAAACAGACCTGCCACTGGCCAAGGCTGAGCCCATCCGTGATGGCAGTAGTGTCTGTGGGATAATGCATATAGGAGGGGAGAAAAAGCTACCAGGAGAGAGAAATGAGAAAAAAGTGTAAGAGAAAGAGCTCTGCAGACAACAGTCAGTGAAAAAGGAGGGGCAGGAGGTGCTCCAGGCACCAGAGCATAGATTCCCCTGCACCCCATGGTGAAGACTGTGGTGAAGCAGCTGTGCCCCTGCAGCCCATGAAAGCCCATGGGGATACAGAGATCCACTTGCATCCTGTGTAGGACTCCATGCCAGAGCAGGGGCATGCCTAAAGGAAGCTGTTACCCTGTGGGATGCCCATGTTGCAGCAGGCTTCTGGCAGGTCCTGTGGACCCATACAGGGTGAACCCCTCACTGAATCAGGTTTTTTGGCAGCCCTGTGGGGGCCTCAGGCTGTAGCAGCCTCTTCCAAAAGTACTGCACCCTGTGGGAGGGATGCACATTGGATCAATTCATGAAGAACTCCAGCCTGTGGGAAGGGCTCATATTGGAGAGGTTTCATGATTCATGAATTTATGGAGAATGATTCAGGATTCATGGAGAATCATTCCCCATGGGAGGGTCCCCTCGCTGCAGCCAGGAAGAAGTGTGAGGAGGAAGTGACAGAGACAACTTGTGATGAACTGACTGTAATCTCTGTACCTACCCACCTGTGCAGCTGGGGGGGGAGGTAAGAAAACATCAGGAGTGAAGTTGTGCCTAGGATGAAGGCAGGGCTGAGGGCAAAGTGTTTTTAAGGATTAGTTTTAGTTCTCATTATTCTACTCTGATTTGATTAGTAATCTATTAAATGTATGTTTATAATATGTTTTTCCCATTATAGTAATAAGTGAGTGATATTCCCCTGTCCATATCTTGACCCATGAGCTTTTTATCACATTTTCTCTCCTTTGTCCAGATGAGGAGGAGTTCAATCACACATTGGCAAATCAGTATGACTTCCCTTCTTGGTAAAGAGCTCACCTTCCAGCTCTTACTGCAGCTGCATACATATGAGTTTGTGTGAGGAAGTAATTGAGTGAACCATGACAATACTTATCTGCTGTTAATAATAAAATCTTAATAAAGAAATAATTAATTGTGCTGGTTTTGGCTGGGAAAGAGTTAATTTTCTTTACAGTGTCTGGCCTGGGGCTGTGTTTCATATTTGTGCTGAACAGAGGATTCTTAATACAGAGATGTTTTGGTTATTGCTGAGCAGATCTTACACAGAGCCGAGGTCTCCTGCTTTTTGTACTGCCGTGCTGGCAAAGGGATCGGGAGTGCATGGGAGGATGGGAGGAGACACAGCCAGGACAAGTCACCCAAACTGACCAAAAGGATATTCCAGACCATGTGACACCATGCTCAGTGTATAAAGTGGGGGGAAGAAGGAGGAAGGGAGGGGGATGTGGAGTGATGTCATTTGTCTTCCCAAGTCACTGTTATGGGTGACAGGGCCCTGCCCTCCTAGGAGATAGTTGAACACCTGCCTGCTCCTGGGGAGAGCTGTGTGAATTTCTTGCTTTGCTTTGTTTTGCTTTGCTTGTGTGCACAGCTTTTGCATTCCCTATTAAACTCTTTTCATCTGGAACTCATGAGTTTTCCAGCTTTTACCCTTCCAGTTCTCTCCTTGATCCTCCTGCTGGGGAGTGAGCGAGCAGCTATATGGGTTATTGGCCAGGGTTAAATCACAACATTAATAAATGTGTTCTAATAAATTGTGATCTGTGTCTCTCCTGAGTCACTCTCCTACAACACAGCTTTACACAATTCAAGTCCCGTAGTGAGCAGCCAGTGCAGGTGTCTGAAGGACCACCAGTTCCAGTGGGTGCAGCTATAAGCACACAGAACCCTTCAAGAAGTAGGCTGGTATTTATATGTTATGCAAAGGCTCAAATAAACTCATAAATATGTTCTGTTTTTAACAAAGTCTGCCATGTACCTGCTGTCTTCATGGGAAATTGGTGGCTGTGATGAGGGCAAAGGGAAGGAATGCAAGCTACTGTGAATGAATGAATGAATGAATGAATGAATGAATGAATGAATGAATGAAGAAATTAATGTATCTTCCTTTTTTTTTCTTTTTTCTTTTTTTAATTGATCATTTATATATCATTATATAAACTGTTACAATAACACCAAAAGAAGTAACTGTTAACTCTCTTACTCAAAAGTGCTTTGATGTTAAGGTCAATGTAATTAATAGGCTGGAATCTGCAGTTGTCAAAGTACAAGGCTGCTTTCACTCACACCCTGGGGTTTTCTGTCACCAGCTCTCCCTACCAGCAACTTTGTGGACTGACATTTCATTTTCAAGCCAGAGGCTTGAAATTTTTTGCTATTACTGCAACTTGTCAAAAAACCAAGGAGGTGTCCAGAGTCTGGTTGTAAACCTCAGCAATGGGTGCAGGTGATGGTTACAAGAGACGAAATCATGTTCAGAAAAGCATTCAAAAGGCATTGCCAAACCTGTTTGCAAGGTGTAAAAAACCACAGATTAGTAAAACATGCACTTTGGCTATGCCATAGCTGAAATGGAGGTTGAAAATAGGGTCTGTTGGCAGGTTTTAGATAACTTTCAATTACAGGCTTAGGAGTGCCCCTGTAAAGTGGTATGAATGTGTATGTATATGTCAAATACTGGCATTTTTATGGAACTAAATAAGAAAAATATGTGGGGGGTACTGGATATAGATAGAGAGGATGGCAGAAGCATCAGTGTATGCTTTTATCTGTTTGGAAAGGAGAGAGTGTGGCAGCATGCCAACTCCAAGACCCCAGGACACAGCAGCCCTGCCTATTCTTGGATGGTAACCGCTGCTGAATTGTATCCACTAGCTGCCAGGATCATTCTAGCTCAACCCACAGACTGTTTTCTTGGAAATGTCATACAGGGCCAGTATGTTAGCAAGTCATGTCTTTAATTCTTCTGGAAAGCTCATATTCTGCTGTTGAAGAACAGAAAAAAGGAAGAAAATAATATTTTTTTCCTGACACTAAACAAGATCACAAATTAGAGTTGATTAGCCTTTTACATCTTCCTTAATTGGCTGGAAGGCTTGAGGAAGCTGTGAATCAAAGTGCTGGTGAGCTGGACACATGCATACTGCCTAATGGCAGCTCTGCTTTGTTAAAAGAATCCTACTGGCTGATCTCAATACTACTTTCCGATACTGGGACTGGTATTTGGGAAAGGTATTATTAAAAATTAATCCACTTCCCTGTGGCATTGGTAACACCTGGGAGTAAACTGTTTGTAAACGCCCCCAAAAATGCTGTAACTGTGTGACAGGAGAATCATATAAGTGAACACATTCCTTCCTCATAAATTGCCTATAATACTTATCCTAGATTTCAGTAAAAGTAGGACTAGCAAAAGACGAGGCATCAGACTGTGTTTTAAAGGAACCCTAATACGAAAAGAAATGTTTAGAAAATCACCCAGCAACAAAATAGAATGTTGGGTATAATTTAGTTCAAGATTGGCATGTGTACAAATCCATTGTTTCCAGCAGAACTGGCTTGTATCACAAAAGCCCAGTATCTAAAAGCTGAGAATTTTTTTATTTTTCGTCATGGTCTGGGAAGCTCCAATTTTCTGTCTGCTTTGCTTTGGTCTTCATAGTGTCAGAAAATGTGTTTTTTCTGGTGACACTGGTGTCACTGACACCCTGACAATTCTGGAGCCACAAGGCAGAAATGGCAACACAGTCTCTGATTCACCACTCAGGAGATATATTCTGAGCATTTTATGCCATGCATTCACCTGATGCACCAGGTAGCCCTGGGTGTTTCTTCTGAGGCTGGCAGCCCAAAGGTGAGTTCAGCCTACAATCAGCGAAAAAAAAGCCACCCAAAGGGAAGAGAGATGCTCCAGCTTACACCTGAATCTTGGACAAATGGTCAGTTATTCACTTTGGTGGTTAAAAATCTGCTCAGTGCATTGTGTCTCTCTAGATTCCAGGGGAAAAGAAAAGAAAAAAGGAAAGGAAAGGAAAGGAAAGAAAAGAAAAGAAAAGAAAAGAAAAGAAAAGAAAAGAAAGAAAAGAAAAGAAAAGAAAAGAGGAGAAAATAAAACCAGCAGTGGGATTTTCAAAATAACTTATAGCTGGTCTAATATTGCTCTAATCTGTATGGTTTGATCTTGCCCTCGACCCAGTGTCTTCCTTGTACTTTGTTATTCCCTTCCTCAGGCATTTCCATAGGCTCTTTCCTCCCATGTACATGTATGGGACATTTTTTTCTGATTTTCTCCCATGTTTTACTTCATAAAAGTTTAATCTCTTTGATCTATATTATTACAATACTCTGCAAAAGAAATAACAATACACTATATAGAAGCCTCCCACTTTGAACATAGAAAAACTAAATGCCTCAGTTTGATAGAGAAGAGAAAAAAGTTCTACAGAAATAAAATGAAAAACTTTTCTTAACTACCCACACAATGGCTTACTCAAGCCAGTGATATCAGGTTTCTTTCTTTCATCATGACTAAATGCCTGCACAAAGGAGAAAAAAGGAAAATAAAAATATATTACATACTCCTTGCCTTGATCCAAAGCCTGGAAAGGCTGTTAAGGAATCTTTTGTTGTTTAAGACACTCATACATCATGCAACATATCACCTTATTCTTCAGCAGTCACTTTCCCCACTCAAAGCTATTATTTTGACTATGAAAAATGTGTGGTTTTCTTCTTCTTGGATTCTTACTTTCAAATGGTGCAGGATAAAGACTGGCAAATAGTCTTTTACCATTTATAAATACAACAAATCAAAGAATATTGTGCTTGTCCTTGAGAAGTCAATATATATAACTGGGTTCTCTATAGAAGTAATGACCCACCCCAACTTCCAATGTTCTTCTTACTCTTCTGTGATGGAGGGGCTGCAACAGTCAACAAGGGAAGACAAATTGATATAATTCACCAAGACTTCAGTAAGGCCTTTGGCATGGTTCCACATGACATTCTCATTTCCAGATTGAAGACACGTGGATTTGAAAGGTGGACTATTCAGTGGATAAGGAATTGGCTGTGTGGACAGTCTCAGAGTTGCAGTCAATGTTCAATGTCCAAGTGGAGACACATGACAAGTGGTGTCCCTCAGGGCTCTGTCTTGGAACTGGTGCTCTTCAATCTCTTTTTCAATGACATAGTGAGATCTAGTGCACTCTCAGCAGGTTTGCAGGTGATGTGAAACTGAGTCAAGCTGCAGTTGACACAAGAGGACAGGTTGTCATCTAGAGAGACCTGGACAAGCTGGAGAAGTGGGCCAATGAGAACGTCATGAATTTCAAGAAGTCCAAGTGCAAAGTGCTGTATCTGGGTCATGGTGGTCCTAGATATGAGCATAGATGGAGAGAAAACAAATTGAGAGCAGCCCTGCTAAGAAGGACTTGGGGGTCCTGGTGGATGAGAGACTGGACATGAGCTGGCAATTGCAGTGCAGAAAGGCAACGGCAGCCTGGGCTGCACCAAAAGGAGCATGGCCAGCAGGTCGAGGGAGGTGACTCCTCCCTCAGGAGGAATTCCTCCCTTGGGAGGAACAGAGCTGTCTACTCTGTTCTCATAAGAACCCACCTGGAATATTGCATCCATCTCTGGGGTGCCCAGCACAAGAAAGATGTGAAACTGTTGGATTGAGTCCAGAGAAATGCTGTGAAGATGATCAGAGGGCTGGAGCACCTCTTCTCTGAAGACAATGAAAATTTGAAGTTGTTCAGCCCAGAGAAGAAGAGACTCTGAGGAGACTTTGGAGCAGCCTTCCAATACCTAAAGAGGGTTTCAAGAAAGCTGGAGAGGACTTTTTGCAAGGGCATCACAGGAGAAGTGATAATGGCTTTAAATGGCAAGAGAGAAAGTTTAGAGTGGATACTGGGGAAAATTCCTTACTGTTAATGTAGTGAGGCCCTGAACAGGTTTCCAAGAGAAGTTGTGGATGCCTCGTCCATGGAGTTCAAGGGAAGGATGGATGGCATCCTGAGAAACCTGGTCTACTGGGTCTCCACCCTGCCATGGCCTTTTAGTTCCCTCACAACCCAAACCATCCTATGGTACTTTAATTCTCTGATTCATTATATGAACCTTAGCATTGGTTTTCCGTGACAAGGTTTTGGTAGCAGGGTGGCTACAGATATGGCTGCTGTGAGAAGATACCAAGTTTCTCCCATGTCTGAGAGCCAGCGCCAACTGGCTCCAAGATAGACCTACCGCTGGACAAGTTCGAGCCACCAGTGACACTTGTACCATCTCTGGGATAAGATGAACAAGAAGGAAATGAAGTTATTTCAGAGAAGCAAATAGCAGCCAGAGAATAGAGGAGTGAAAATATATGAGAGATAGAGCTTTGCATACACTGAGGTCAGTGAAGATGTGAGGGAGAAGATGTTTCAGGCATCATAGAGGGTCCCCTGCAGCCTGTGCTGAAGATCATGGTGAGGCAGGCTGTCCCTCTGCAGCCCAAGGTGGTCCACTGTGGAGCAGAGATCTGCCTGCAGCTACATGCTCGAGCAGGTGGGTGCCCAAAGGAGGCTGGGACTGCCAGGAAAACCCACGCTGGAGCAGGTTCCTGGTGGGACCTGTAGACCCACGCAGAGCGAAGCGTACACTCGAGAGGATTTGCTGGCAGGGCTTGTGACCCATGGAAGACCCACACGAGAGCAGCCGGTTCCTGAAGAACTGCACCCTGTGGAAGGAACCCACATTGCAGCATTTTGTGGAGGACTGTAGCCTGTAGGAAGGACTTACATTGGAGAAGTTTACACATTGGAGGACTGACTTCCCTGGAATGCACCCCATGCTGGAGCAGTGGCAGACTGTGAGGAGTCCTGCTTCTGAGGAGAAAGTAGCAGCAGAGACAGTGTGGTGAACTATGGTAACCCCCATTTCCCACCCACCTGCATCATTGCAGGGAGGAAGTAGAATTCACGAATAAATTTAAGCCTGAGAAGAAGGGAAGGGTGGGAGAAAGGTATTTTTAAGATTTGGTTTTACTTCTCATTACTCTGATGTGATTGATAATAAAATCAATTAATTTCCCCAAGTCAAGTCTGTTTTGCCTGTGGCTAGTGATCTCTCTTTATCCTTATCTTGACCCAAAAGCCTTTTGTTGCATTTTCTCTCCACTCTGCATCTGAGGAGGGCAGTGGTAGGTGGGGACCTGACATCAGCCAATGTCAACCCACTGCAAGCTTAGTGAATTACTTTGACTTTCAGTGCTGTGGAGACAGAAAGTATGTCAGGAACACATAGTGAAACAACTTGCCTCAAATCAGAACTAATCCTTAATATGAAATCAAGCAATTTTTTTTCTTCTAAGGAGTTGATACTTTGAAACATATGTTAGATATTTTTTTCCCCAGCATCTCTTTTCTTATTGTACCTTAGTCCATCAGGACAGAAATAAAGAAATTAGTCACAAAGAAGAATATTTGACTTAGCAGTCCTGGAATTCAGGGAGCTAATCCAGTTTACACCAGCTATGTCCTCATCCTGTACATTTGAGGATATAAATGCAAAATTCTTTAAGTAATGTAAGATTTTAGCACATATTTTTTCTGAAAGAAACATACTATGCTGCTAAGTAAAATATTTTTCATCATTCCTTCTATTGATGTTGATCCGGTTCTGGGCATTTAAGGTGTTTGGTCTGAGCACTTCAATTCCAGCTTTGCAAAAAGACCTTTCCAGATAGATAGTTAAGAAAATCAAGACTTTTTTCCTGTATTAACAGCTTAAAGTTATTTTTTTCCATACTAGTTCCAGTTAAGTTTTTTTTTTCTTCTATCAGTTGTTCTATTTATCAATAAATGTTGAAATTAAAAGGAGAATAATCTAACAAGCAATAATCATGAAAATCTACCCAAAGGAAGATAAAAGGTACGTTATTTTCAGGGAAAACAGACATTTTCATTTCTCTAAATAGGAGACATGAATACTGTGTTACTAACAAATACCTTTTGTATTGTAGACAAGGGTCAGTCCTGTTTTATGTCCCTTTGTAATCAAAGGAGATTGGAACTGTGGCAACTGACAGTATCTGTTGTCTAAAAATTATATCAATAGTTATGATCTAATTTAGACAATCTCTACTGACTGAACTGCCATCAGCAGCTATACATACCTCTGTGTGTGGAAGGATTACAAATAGTTTATATTTGGTTGTATTGTAGCTAGGTGCTGGCTGGATTAATTAGTTAATTTATTTATTAAATTACTTGACAAATAATAGTTGAGTTTGATGTAATCTTTCTGTTTCAAATCTCTTACCACTTTAAAAAAAATAAGTATTTTCTGACAGTACTTTTCATGAAAACAACCACTCTGTGAATCACTGAAAGTTGTGCTGCCTCTGACTGACAAGATAGTGACTTATTACAACTTTAGAGAAAACTGCTCATAGACTACACTTTTGAAGAAAGAAATTCTCAGTACAAAATACATGGCATTTGAAGACTTTGAAAAACTATCTATCTGGAGTAACACCAATAATAAAAATATTCCTTATTTCTCTAACTGGAAAATAAATAGCCAAAATCAGAACAATCTAGCCAGGTAGGAAAATCTGTTAGAGACATTTTCTGTCTTCTCCTTTTTGATACTAAAAGGAATTCCCTAATTATCACTGGTTATATTGAAAATATTTATCTATCTTCTAATTATCTGAGTTTCTAGGCACTATGTATATGCAAAGGATGGATAAAGAATTTCAAATACTCAGTTTCTTTCTGCAAGTGCTATTAACAACCACAAATCTGAGCCCAATACTAATTTCTTGAATGAATGACGTTAATGAAGAAGAGATGAGACAGGCAGAATAGAAAGGACAAAGAAAAAAAGACAATAATAAAAAATACAAAATAAAACAACAAAATAACACCCCAAATTATTAACAGCTAAACCCCCACACCTCAACCCACCAATGTGAAAAAGACAGCAAAAAGAAATAACAAAACCAAAAATAGCAAAATAAGTAAAAAACCTAAGATAAATGCACAAAGGCATGTGTTCCCAGTGCTGAAAGAATCCTGTGAAGAATTGTAAATGACAAGGAAATGTGGTGTCTTTTGCAGTTTTCCTTGAGAGAACTGTACAGGAAGAAAATCCATTTTTAGTAAATTTTTTACCTGAAATCAGACTTTTGGCAGCTCACATGGAATCTGAACTATGTAACTGGATCTTTACCAGAGATCTCCTATATTCTTGTGGAGCACCTTGATTTCACACACAGCTTCCCTACACCTGATAGTAAGGGAGTCTCTCTGCTTATTGGATATAATATGAAAGCTGTTTTCCCTCCTTTGATAGTCTTTCTAGAATTGTTGAAGGAAGTATTACTATTTTAAATACCTCTTTTAATTTACATTTTCTTATTTTAGTGCTGCTCAAACATTCACTACAAGTCTTTTTCTCCTTCCTTAGAGGCTAACTTTCATGCAGACTGATAAACCACAGTATACAACAACATAACTTTCATAATATACTTGGTTGCCAGCATCCAAAATCCACATGTAGATAAGTGTGTGACAGTTGACTACAAGTAATAGCCCTATGGTGTAGTGAAAATCACCAGAGCTGATGAGTTCCATATACTTAATCAAAGATTAATTTAGGGTATTTTCTCATTTTTTGAGTAGTGGGAACTGGGCTTGCCATTCATAACAAGTTAATTTTTTGTATATAGGGACTGTGAGGCTAGACTGAGAAAACTGGCAAAATGGATCTGAGTCTTTCTAATAAAAAATGGATTAAGGTTATTATTATCTCTCAGAAGAACATGTAAGAAGGCAAAACAGCACTATTTTCTGGGATTCAGCTCATGGTTTTGATTTAGAGCCTTTGTTCATGTTACGTGCAAATCCACTATCAGAAATATACTCTCTCACTGCTTGAAGCACTAATGATATCTGTCTTGATTTCAGTTTTATAAGGCCTAAAGTCTTGATGGCAAGTACATAACCCTGTGTGGGAAAGTATTATGTAAAAGTA
The DNA here is from genome assembly GCA_013399835.1 of Leptocoma aspasia. Classification (NCBI taxonomy): domain Eukaryota; kingdom Metazoa; phylum Chordata; class Aves; order Passeriformes; family Nectariniidae; genus Leptocoma; species Leptocoma aspasia. Next base: position 299,195 of record VXAX01007780.1, on the reverse strand, counting down.
TAGTCCCTTCTTGTAATTTCCGATGGTTTTGGCCAATTTCAACCAAATTTGTCAAAGAATGGTTTCAATAACATCATACTTTACTAGGCCCTTGAGAATCCTAACAACAGATAGCATCTGCACAAAGTGGCAGTGGGTATGGATATGCCAGTATCCTATTTATATTTTCTCGTGCAGAGGAACAAAGGATATAAATCTTCCTTGTACATGGTAGATAAGGTAATTCACAAATGAACTCAGAAAAAGCATTATCCCTAACGCTCCAGTGAATAAGCCAACTAGTCCTTGCCACAGGTTAGGAATAAACTTCTGTTTTATTCTGTTGCTATGTCAAGTTATCTGAGATGCTCAAGGCAATTTATTCCTTAGACCTTAAATTCACGAAGGTTAATATCAATAGATTTAGGCATCCAAATGGCTTTGGCAATGTGGGTATAAATAGGAGTTGCTTATTTTTGTCATCTGTTGGAACATCTGACATAGTCCACTATTAGAAACATGATACTGAATTAAATGGGCCAGTGGTCTTGAATACAAGTTTATTTCCTTGTGCCTTTCTTTCTGTCATTTTAGCATGTCTGAATATTGGACAAGATTACCAGTGGGAAGAAATTAAATAACAGAATGCCAGGAACTTTTAAACTCATCTTTTTCTGCTGTAAAACTACTAATAGCAGAGAGGGCCTTTAAGTCTAAGCATTTACAATGTTGGGAAATATTATTTTAAAGTAAGGAACTGTTTGAAATTAGTCACCCTATGAACAAATCTAAAACTTTTTGAGAACATGGATAAGCATTCTTGCCCCTCTGAATTACACTTTTATCTCACATTACTCTTAGTTATCTTTACATAGTATTTTGTTTCAGTTATACACATGTTCTACAGAAGAAAGAAGAGATGATTGTATCACTGTCTTACTAAATACTAACAATAAATACCAACACACCTATCACTCTCTTTAGGTCTGAAGTGGTGTCCATACCTCATATATTTGGTTGCACACCCATTACATGACCAAAAGGACTGAGTAGCTTTAGTTTCCTTCCCCAGTCATGGCATTTCATCTATTCACACTGGAGCTGTTTATGTTTTTCAAGCTCCCTTGTATATGTGGATCTAGATAAGAAAGAAAATTTAGTGTGTGCAACATAAGTGCTTGGTTTCAAACTTGAATAAAGACCCACAAAATCTGGAACTGGAAAAATTTCAGAGGCTTTCAAGGCACTAAAATTGCATGCAATATTGTCACACTGGTTTGAATGACAAATACGCTCACAAAATTGTGAGATATTCTTCACAAATAATCTGTGAATCCAAAACAGCCAGTATAATTAAAAATCTTAGAATTTACACAGAATTATTCCACTACACTCAAAAACATTATCTGTAGCTCCTATCTATTTTGAAAATTGTGTTTTAAAAGATTAAGTAAATACCTATGATTCAACTGTTAGCTAAACTGTTTAATACTTTGTGAGAAAAAAACACAATTTAGGGATTTTTCATATTCAGAGCACATATTTGGTTTAGACATCCTTTTCGCTTCTGAAATCTTCTGTATGGTTCTTGTACACAGGGACTCTCTCATTCCACTTTGCTTTGTTTTTTCTAAGCCTCAAGTAAAACACATTTGTAATCAAAAGTGGCAGGAACTGAATAAAGAGAGGAAGGCATTTTGTAAACATTTTTTTTCTCACCTCATATTGCACTCAAGAAAGGGAATGATGTTTGGAATACAGATATAAATACTTGGATTAAACCCTGGAAGAAGAAATCAAAAAGAACATCATACCAAAAAATGAAGGCCACTTAATCCAACTACTTCCCATTGATGACATAAATTTGAGGGCAGATGGAAAGTAGGGAAAAGGGTGTTATTTTGAAGCAATCACCAGTTTTATGAGTTTGGGGTTTTTTTATCCCAAGAAAATGGTTAGAAATCAGCAAAGATTTTATGTAGTGTTTGGTCTTTAGCTTAAATGTTTTTAATTGTATAGGCTTTTATATTCATAAAAAGAAAAATAAGCATAACTGCTCCTCTTTTTCTGAGTTATCAGAAAGTTTATTCATTACTGCTCATTCATTCATTCTTGCATATCTTTCAAGACCCTGCTTTAAGCAGTAAACTAAGAGGAATGCAGGACGGATTTATCATCAATTAAAAAAAAAAAGGTAGAAAGTCTAACTGGCAACCACCACATCAGAGGAATATGTGATCAAGAAAATTTTCTTATGGCTTGGTACATGGACATCAGATTCAAAACAAAATGGGCAACCAAAATGAGCCCAGTTCTTTACTTTCACCTGAGCCAGACACAGACATCCAGGAATAGCAGTTCAGAAATTGGGAAGTCCCTGTGGGAAGACCTGGAGGACTTCAGCAGCATCTTTTTTCTGTCTAGAGAAAAAATTATCCATAGAAGATTTATGTAGGTAGTCACTGGATAGCTTCAAATAATAGAGCTGTTTATGCAACACAAATACTTTGTGATATTAGAACAAATGTCTCTCATACAGTTGTATCTCATCTGTGCTGCTTACCACCCACTTCCTAATCCCACCTAGATTTATAGGTGACTAATGGGCTTTTTGTCTCACCATAGGAAATGGGAACAGTCCGGTGTACAAAAAAATAAACAAAAAACTCTTCATGTGGGAATATCAACATGGAATTGTTATGAACTAAATAGTAGTGAAAAAAGCCATAATATATAGAAATTGGCAGATTCTGAGATTTTTAAGCACTAATAGTAAATATGTACTTCATAATGACTGCATGTAAATGTAAAATGCATCCATCTCACATGCTGCTTTTTGTGTGCAACTGCACAGCATAGCTGCTAGTCACCTGTGTTTGCATTTAGAGTATTACAACTTTTACTGTGTGACATGTGTATGCTGAAGAGAGCAAACAGTGGGAAAAAGATGCACTGATGAAGAGAAGAAAATTAAGAAATCTGAGAGAAATATCATCATATTGTGACTTTTGATGTTTCACTTTTCAGATTCTTGATGGGAATTCCTAATTCTAACAGGAGTACTTAGTAGTCAATTACTTAAAAAAAACCCAACAAATATCTTCTGTTGAGATTAACAGCCTTATTTCCATCATGGGTGAATTTTAGCTGAAAGTAATTGTCACTTTGTAGTGGTTTTGGTACAGGTTTGCATACCAGTTCCCCATCTTCAAGTTCTGAGCAGGGGAATAGCATCTTGGAGAAAAGGAAAGTGCACACTGCTTGTAGATCCTTACCAGCTCACCCAAGCATCTCTCCTAACACAAAATACATTGATTACTTTCTAAAGAACTAAAGAAAAATTTTAATATTACCTTTTGCCCCTAAGACTCAATAGAGATGCTTTAGATCAACAATGCTTCCATAGTGCTGCCTCCAAAAGTTCTTTAAATTCAATCAAGCCTCATGGTTTACCAGAATGTAATAAAGTTAGTGGCACATACTACTTAAGCATCAGTAACAGATCTGTGCATGCTCTGTCAAGCCATTGCAATCAGGGGTTAAAATGCACTGACTTAAACTTTTTTATTAACTGTTTATGAATTAAACCAGCTAAGGAATAGTAAGTCATTAAACCATACTAACTCAGTGATGTCTGAGTCCTGGAGAAAAAAAAAACCATTTGAATGTCTGTAGTTCACTATGTAATAAATTTGAAGACATCCTCAGATAATTTTGAGAAGTAGCTGAAATGACATGCAGTTGTCAGTTTAATGTTTCTTGCCAATAAAATCACATTAGAACAGTATGTGATTCTATTTCTGTTTGTAAGAAGCCAAAACACCTGCAGAATAGCAAAAAATGCTGATTCAGGGCCAAAGCTGAAAATCACTGCTTTCTCATGGTTAAGCTTGAGTGTAGGTTTGGTATGTTTGGTAGGTTTGGGATCAAAATCAGTGTAAATAAATGGAAAATGTTGAAGTCAAAAGTATTGTGAAAGATAGGTTAATTACCTAATCCAGAATTCTGATGTACCTGAAGAGAAACTGTTCTCATCTGACTTCAGGTTCTGTTAGTAGGAAACTTTGAGCCCATTAAGTTAGTTTGGTTTCCAGATTTTAATGTGACCTGTTTGTAACCAAACTACAGAACAGAGAAAAAATGACAACTTGGTACAGAGCAGAGTCAAATGAAGTCAAATGCAAATATTTACTGTTTGCAAACAAAATATTAATGCAAATTAAATCAAGTCATTCTCAGGATAAAGATAAATTTAAAAAGGCTCTAATTGTTCAATTAAATTAAATGTTATTATAAAAAGTCATAATAAACATAAGGCATTTCCAATAAGAAGCAGCTAAATTTAAGCACTGCCTTATTCTGTTCAAATTATTGTTTGCACAGGCATATGGCACATCTGTGTTCCATTATTTTTATTTACCAGGAAGAGTAAATATTGCTTCTTCTTCCTTCCCCTTCTTTTCTATTTGGAGGTCACCTTTTTTAAAGATGCTGGATGTCAAAGGGCAGTGAAGACTGCTCAGTACCTTGGCAGTACATTCACCTCCTATACTATTTATTTTCTAGCTATCACTGCATTTGGCTAAGAGGCAATTTAGCTAGGAAAGCCAGTGTTCATGCCAGGGCTGATCTGTCAAAACAGGCCTGTAAGTGAGCTGATTGCACAGGCCTTCTTGTGCCAGCTTTGCGCCCAAAGCCAGATCTTCACTGTCTCCTTCAGAGTGTTGAGCAAAACACTGTCTGCATGAGTTTGAATTCACTTAGGAAGGCTTCACATGCCATGCACAAATCTGACATGTGGGCCTGGGGGGGTCAGAGGACACATTACAAGGATTTCTGCAAGGTGTGCAACTTGTCGTATGAAATAAAACTTCTTGTTTGCTAATGTCTAGCAAAGTAGTCCCAGTAAAAACAGGTGAAATATCTTGGCCAGTATGAAAACTGTCTCTGCTATCAACTTCTTGTTCCTTGTATTTCGATATCTGTTAATGAGAAAATTTAACTAGCAGTCAATAAAAGAAAATATTCAATTCTCTTGAAATATTTCTTTGCCAATTTGTTGTACTACATAAAATCTCAAATTTAATTGTTTTGGGGAATTTGTTTCACATCTTAAATAGTCTTATTGAACTAATACTCAGAAGATTTTGGAAAGATGGGAGGACTATAACCTTGTTTAAAAAAAGAAACTGAACACTTATTTTATTCATACATTCTGACTCCAGAGTTGAAAAATATCCCAATTTTAATTGGTAATAGGGAGAATGATGCGTGAACACTTTGAAAAACTAGATTTTCAGCCATTAGGTAAAACTCTTACTACCTATCATGCCTCAGTGTTTTCCCACTTAATTTAGTCTTTCCCTCCTGGATGTAAGTGAGCAATAAGTTGATGACCAAATAACATTAGATGCTTTCTTACATGTAGTTGTCATGGTGTGCTAAAATTTTAGCACTCTGGCTCTCATTAGCAAAAGAGAGTAGGGTCTCTGGACTATTGCATCTAAAGAGCTGTTTCTTGTGAGCTGCCTAAAATTAAGCTCTCTCCAGATGCCCCTGGCTAGGCTGCTTGCAGAGGTAACCTGGCAAAACCTCAGGGCTGATTGCCTGCCCCAGAAAAAATAGCATATAGGTATTTTATCAGCAACCCAGCCCAGGCTCCTAAAGGGCACAGAAACTGCTTCCCAGTTATTTTTCTGCCATGGCTGAACCCATTTTGCCTCAGGCAGAATGCAGTCCTATTTTGGATGATTTTGGCTCTGTGGAATAGGTGTATCTTACAATTCAGTACTGGCTAAAGGTATTGTGTCTATTCTTCCAAAACTGAAGATTTAGTCCTGGGTTTTTTTGTGTGTGTGTGGTTTTTTTTATTATTTGTTTTTTTGTTTGTTTTTTGTTTGTACGGTTTGGTTTTGTTTTGTTTTCAGAACACTCTGACCACCATGTCAGTAAAATACAGCTAAAATCTGGATAGCATGTATTTGGTCTTTCAGCGTGCTTACTACAAATCAAGTGGTAGTGGTGTTTATTTCCAGGAGCAATTGGAGTACTCACAAGTGAAGGTGAGAGCCAAGAGTGACTGCAAGGCAGGGGCACAGTCCCAGCCGTGAAGAGCAGAGTAGGTCTGGTGGCCGTACTCTCTGTCAACCAAAAGTCCACTGATCACCAAATGGGTCAGTAGTGCTGAGTCAGAATCAAATCAAGAGAAGTTTGGACACAGCATACTGACAGTGCAGTTCAACAAGAGCCATGGAGCAGAACCCGAGCTCAAATGCAAGTATGGGCCCAAAGGGAAGAGGGTGTGTGGATGGGAGCCAGAAATGAGACTGGGGAGGATGATACTGGTGCAGTCAGGGGCCCAATCTTTCCCTCCTGTAAAGCACTATAGTTCTTGCATCAGGGTGTCACTCTTATCCCTGTTCAATAGGTAGAGTCAACAGCAAGCTTTGTCCTCTCAAATCTAGTTTGTTTTAAGCAAATCTCATTCACAAAGAAATCTGTGGGGACATTCTAGTTCTTCACAGTATCTGTTGTAATGTCTAACCAGACCTGATCTCATTTTCGGATTTAGCTTTCGACAGTGCATTGCAGAGGAGTTTAAAACACATCGATCTTTTAGTTTTAGTATTTCAATTACATAAATGCAGTGTCTGGAAAGCTGATAAGAACATATATAGATATATTTGAGTTCCTGCCAATTCATGTATGCAATTTGGGCATTTCGCAATGGATTCTGCTGAGCACTTTAACTTGCCTACACAATTTGAGAACTGTTTTAGAGTAGCATATTAAATGAGGCATAAAATATACTACTGAAATATACTACGTGGGTAATCAATGGAACTGAATCTTCATTTTGCAAACTTGTATTCTGCAGAATTGCTCATCTTTCAGATGAAAGCCTAGACTACTATGTGTAAACCAGATTTTAAGGGAATAAAACCAAAACTTAAAATTTTCCCCTTTTATCTTACGCTGCTTATTTAATTCCATATTCTCTGTATATTTTGCTATCACTGTATATTGTCTGTCTTAATCTCATTTAACAGTGTGATCATGGTTGTTTCCTTCAAAGCCCATCATGTTGTCACCAGCATATAAGAGGAACTTTTTTTTCCGGTGCCTGTTTCTTTGTACTTTTCCATCCTTAAGGGCAAGATTGTCATCTCATTTCCTTTCAATATAAGAAAGGTTTATTATATGTATCAGTACCTATGAGATTGACAGCACTTCTATGAAAATATTTATGCATAGTTTCAGTCAAGTGGTTGTTGACTCCTGGTAGACTGTTATAATAATGGCTCCAGTAGAAAAGGAAAAAGATTTGGTACATACAGAGGTTACTTTGCTTTAAAAACAACTAAGAAACACTGCTGCTCAAGGCAGTATGAGAAGCAAGTAACATACTGTTTTTGAAATTCTGTTCATCTTCATATTTGTTGATATGAAAACATCATTTTGAGCTATCTGTCCATAAAGGTCAGAAAGTAATTTGAATCAAAAGGTATCAAACTAAAGGATAAGTGTCTGTTATGATCTGTTACTTGCATCATTGGCAATGGAAAAGAAAGGAAGTAGCAAAAAGTCTGGCTACGTTGTCTCCCTTACATTGGCTCAAATTAACAGAATAGTCATAAACTGAAAATGGTCCATAAGGGTGGAATTCTTACAATAAATGCAATTCTCTGCACCTGAGTTAGTAACTGCACTGTCAAGTGCATGTTTAGGCAAAAGGCTGCCATCCTATATCCTGTAAGTAGCTTAAGGTAGCTAGACTGTACACATTCAAAGTAAGGGAAAATTAATCCTACTGAAAAGATTATTATACCCATCTGGATGTGATCAGAGAACAGGCCAAACCACACAGCTTTTCCTTCCTCTTTACTAATGGTAAGTGCCTTGTCTGGGGTTTACAGGCATTACTTGTTCCAAGAAACTGAAGGCTTTAAACTGGAAGAGCTCACTGACAGTTCACTGAAGTGAATTGAAATTCCAGGTTTAAGGTAAACTTAATTTATTTTGCAGTAACTACTCAAACTTCCTGTGCAGGCACAATAATTTTTTTTTTATTTCAGAAGGAATTTCACCTGAATACATGGTGGTGACAGGTGTTGACTAGAAAATTATCTATTTAAAGATACAGAAAAATACAGTCATGGATTTAAATACAGACATTAACTTAAAAAAAGTTAAGTTACAAGTGCATTTTCACACAACTAATAAAAAAATCACAAGAAACAAGTTAATTTCAAAATCCATAGAATGACTGGTATCTCAATCCTTCTCTGCTATACTGATGTACATAATAGAGTTTCATAGTGTTTACTCAGGACTTAAAACTATGAATCTGACTATCTTATTTATTAAATGTATGTACAAATTCAATAGTTAAAAATGTATCTAAGGCTTAATTTTGTCTTTTTTGTTGTGTATCAAAAGTTCTTTGCTAAAAATAAGAGAGAACATAGTTTGAAAACTCTTATGCCTAAGCTTTGGAAGAAAAGATGAACTGCCTTTCATCCAGCCTTCACAAGCATGTTTCTCATAGTTATTATTGTCAAGATTATAAATGCAACTCTTCATTTCAAACCAATTTGCCAGCAGGAAGCCTCCTCAGGAACGACATGTAGCAACACCTGCTGGGCCAATCGGCCCAGTAAGGTAATAAGCCAGTCAAAAACTAAAATAAAAAAAGAAATCAACTAAAACTATTCACTGTTTCATTCACCTCTTACTTTGAGGATCTCTAATAATGACTTTTCAATAGAAGGGATGCACTATGATGAAAATTTTGAAACTATTTGAAGGAAGTGTGGCCTAGTTGGGTCATATATTGAAATTGTCTAATATATTTGCCCTGTGGCTACAAAACAGAAAGGGAAAATAATCTCTATTTTACTGTTTTTGTGAATAATATATCTATTCCAAAACAAGACAGGGTGGCATATGAAAAAGTGAGTAACCCAGTGTACACACTCTCTGGGAGTACTGGTAAACTCTAGGGAAGACTAGCAGTATACTGGTGACATCATATAGCTGCCCTCAGTATGAAAACTCATGTGAGGGGGTGATGTAGATCTTATTTACCCTTTAAAGAAGTGGGTTACTTTGGGAGAACCCTTTTCTTTCCAGATAATTTGCTTCATTAGAGCAGATTTTCATGATATGCCAGCATAGGATGAAGGTTTGACATCTTCATAGGAGGTTTGACATCATCCTGCTTGAGGCAGGAGAAAGGGGAAATGGTTTTCCTGCTCAGTGTTTTGCAAGCTTTTTTATTTATCTTGGGAGAAGTTCTCTAACATGGTGGGCTTAGACTCCCAGAACAAGAAGCAGTGTAGTTAATGCTGTCCTCAGCCTAACCAAGTCTGCCTCAAATATTCGTTTTGACCATGTTGAGAAAATGTTAACCCCTTAGAGGCTGAGCCTATATGTGAGAAAACTAATTTTTGAGAAAATTAGTTCATCTCTTTGATTGAAAATCACTCCTCTCACAGCACAAAAAAGAAGAAAGACAAAAGTGCTACTTTTACCACTGTAAAATGAAACAGAAAAGACATTTTAATTTAGTAATTTAGTTTGCTTGCATTACACTTTATTTTCCTGTAGTAGTAATTTGATGGAAAAATAAAAAGAAATTAAATCTGAAATTATATTAAGATCAACCACTTGTAGTATAAATGTACATAAAGTTTGAATATATAAATAAGATTATAGCAGCCATATCTTTTATGACCACAACAGCGAACTACACCCTGCTTTGAAAGCTCAGATAATGTTGGAAGTGGAAATAGAAAATGATTGGTAAAAAAAAATTTGAACCCCTGAGTAGCTAAACCCTGCATCACTTGCACTGTTTACACATTAGCGCAAAATTGTTTGTCATTTTTTTGAGTTCAAAGTTGTGCTTCTGACATTTAACTATGTGTTACAAATCTATAAACCATTACCCTCATTCTAACTATTGAGAAAGGTTCCAGAGCTAATTGAAGTGCCTCTGTCATTTCTCTGTGTGTTTTTCAGTATCAAGGGCTATAACATGTCAAAGGAAATGTTTTTGTTGAACAGAGCAATTTTTTAAAGTGCTTTTAATTAACATTCATTTCCAGGTTGAGTTTGAGCGCTTAAAGACACTTTTGTTAAGCATTTCTGAGTATTCTTCAGTAACAGTCAAGTGAGAAGTGACTCTTAACAAATGTAAAAGGAGCTTTGGTGAAGGCAAGCAGAAATATCTTTTCATTGCATATAGAATTCTTTGTTTTGTCTGATATTTGACATGTGTGTCCTTTTCCTTCTTCTTCATGGAGAGCAGTTCTATGGTTTGTACAAGCACAAAACATACCCTGGGACATGGAAACCTGCCTGATGTAGAGACTAATGTGGTATTAATTGCTGAGAAAAAAACAAGCAAACAAGCACATATAGGTGCTGCCAGATGCATTACTACTTATGCACGTGTTGTGCATTTTATAGTTTTGGATTAAAATAGTGTGAAGAGCTCTAAAAACGCATCATACCAACTTGCTCTGTGAACACAGTGTTTGTAAATCAGCTAAACCTAGTGGCAGAGTTTCTAATGCGACTAGTCTTCGGGTATATACATGCCTTTACACAAAATCATTTCCTCTTCTTCCCTGCTCTTCAAATCTACCCATTGCAGAGTTCTAGCATGACTACAATCAAGATTTCAAATATGCTCTTGCATAAACAGAGGACTAGAAGAGGGTATATAGAGTCTTCACAAGCAACACTTTAAACACAATCATAGTATGAAATTGCACAGCTTTGCATTAAGAAAATTCAACCCAGAGCTAACTGGTTTGATTGCCTCCTATCTACAATATATTACACAGGAAAGCTCAATATTTAGTATGGTTTAGTTTTCCAAGATTAAGTTTATAAAAGCCCACTGCATCAGCAATGGAAACAATTCCACCCACCTGAGGATCACCCTTGAAACTGAAGAGCAACCAACCATCACGAAGTTTCTCAGTTGCTTCCTTACTCTTAAGATCTTGTACAGCTGCTTCTGAATTTAAACCATTCTTTTCTGCTATTTTCTGTTTTATAGAATTTCACCCAAGAGAGAAGTGATTCACAGAAGTTATCCTGAGTGTGGCTTTAGGCACATCTGTAATGTACAATGAAAGGAGAACAATACACAACAGAAAGAGAAATCCTGTTATGGACCAAATTGCCTTTTCTAGGTCATATTGAACGCATCCTTATAAGGAAAACAGCTAAAAACTGATAGAACAACTCCCATGAAGAGCTCTTACCTTGTGAGAGAAAGGACACCACAGTTCAACTACTAGATTTATTAAGCATTGTCTTGTAGCTTGGGGGGAGGGGGTGTCCTTTGTTTGTTTGTTTTCCTTACTTTTTTTCTTACCAAACCAAGATTTTCTGTCTAGTGCTCACCTCACCATTCTAGACATCAATAGCACATCTTATCTACATCCTAAACTGCTTTCTAAAGTACTTCTGGTCACCTCAGAAAACTTTAGTTTCTGGAACACTATTATTCCTGCTTCCTGAGCGTCACATATAATTTGTCACTTAGATCACTTTCATCATATTTGTTTTCACTTTGTTTTCTCTCACTGAGAAGAGCACACAATGACCTTGTAGAGAGGTCTTATACAAATTCATGTGTTATTGAAGTCCAGTTTCTGAAAATATTTTTGTTGAGATTATATGAAGAGAATAACTCAGCGGATTCTGCAAGTCATCTATTGAAAAATATATTGAATACCTAAACTTAGCACCACAAACACAAAACTGAATGCTAACAGGCATAACATCCATGCAATACCATATATTACAGTGCTGTAATGCATTTGATATTGTCTGCCAATATGCTACGGATATACATATCCTTGTGCAGTGTTTTGAAAGATCACTAATAGTGACAGAGAAAGGTATAACTGAGCATGCCTGTGTTTGAACACTGTGTTTGAACACAAATTTTGGCTGGAGTTTTAGAACTTCTTTAAATTTGGACCCTTTGATTCTTGAAATGATGGAAAAACTGTCCTTATTTGTTATTTGATTTTTTGCAGGTAATGAGAACAAAGAAAAGCAACTGTTTGCTCACAGAAAAGCATCAAGAAGTCTCAGTGTTTGGACTTCATGCACTACAGTTTTCTCCTTTCTTTTCCTTGTGGTGATTCCTGTATTACTCAGAAGGGGAAGATTGGAGAGACCTTACTTTCTCTCACCCACATTTGTTTCACTTTTCCAATTCCATTCCCACTTATTCTTCTCCCACTGCATAAAACTGATGCATAGCATCATGGCTGACAACATAAACAGAATCTTCTCTTGAAAAAAATGGTGAAACCTACATCTCATCCTGTAGGTCTTCTCTTTTCTCTTACTACATACACTATGGAAACCATCATTCTATTTGAAACTTAGTATTGAATCAACGCTCAGAGATTTTAAAACCTTAAACTACTGTGCACCATCTACAGATAGACCCTTTGAAACAGTGGAATTCAGATGGAACTGTAAACAATATGAGAAATATTTTCCAAGACAGAGAAATCCTAATATTAAATTTAGAGTTAATCAAATATCATATGTCATTGTCAGAAACACTAAATCAAGACAGCACCTTACAGACATCTGCCAGTTTACTTTAAATATATAATCATAGCAAAGGTCAACACAATTGATGGGATAATTATCTGATACTAAACTTCAGTGCACCGAAATAATAAATTCATTTTCATCCTACTGTCATCAGCTACTTTGTTCTGCTTTAGCCTCTCATAGCATGTGGTGGTTCCATTTCCCAGAAGCTGCATCCAAACCTTTTACAAAACTATGCAATTCCACAAGGGACTGAAGTGTCACTTTCACAGATTTAATTTATTCCTTAGGGTGACACCAGAGGAATCATCTAGTTATGTCTTTCATATAAGAAACTATTGCAAAAATCTTCTGTTTCATAGCTGACATAACAGTGGGGATTTAGTGTAACAATTCCCCTTTATCAGAGGCAAGGAACCCAGATCCCCCTGGATGTAAGCACTTTAAACCTAGTGAAAGGAGGACACATAGTCACACATTCCCTACAGCTGCTTCCAGGATCACTCAGAAACCATCTCAAATATTTCAAGACTTAAATCCAATCTGAGAAGATCACTTGGCAACCTATGAAGTGTGCTGGCACTGCTCGAGTGCAGAAACTTGTCTGTAACAGTACAAATGTGCAGATTCAATGTTATCTATACATGCTATTTTTGTTCTCTGCCAAAACAATCATTCTGATCAAAGACTGCTAGTCCTGTAAATTTATGACATACAGTGTCGCTATTTCACATTTAATAAATGCCACTGTCAAATCACTATCTGAAAGACTATTGTGGTAGATCAGGTAAAACCAGCAAATCACATTTTGGAATCATTCCAGCTAAACATACAAAACTAAGAGTGTGGTTGTTACTCATGTTTTCATGTATGTATCTCCCCTAACATCTTTACTGCAGGCTACTAGTTAGCATCATGCTGTTGAGGCAGAAGCAAGGAATAATTATTACAACAGCAGTTTGCAGAGAAGCAGGGCTATTTCCTACACATGCCTAGTATCACACCCTGGTATTTTCCAAATTCAGTTTCTTTGTTCTAAGAAAGCACACTGGGAGCAACTTTCTGAGAGAGTATTTGGCACTGGAAGTATTTGCACTGGAAGCTATAATCCTTACCTACCTTCTACATCACAAACCCCTTGTTTTAGAAGCTGACAACCAAAACTTTCACCCATCTTGCCACCAAGATTTTAAAAAAAACTTGACACTGCATCTCTCAACTCAATTTCAATTATGAAATACATAAGTGATGTCCTAGTGTGCACAGACAACTAATCTACAGAAAGATGTATTTCTCAATAAAACAAGCCCTTGAACATCATACTTTGTGTTGTTTTCTAAAGTCTTCAGTCTGGAGAAAATGGTTAACACAGTGTTATGTCCAGCAAGATGAATATCTTTACCAGTGCCTGTGATTTCAGAAAATGCAGGCTTCTAAGATTACAAATATATCTGTTTAGCTAAAAATAAACCATTACCTGTCCACTCACATGCATTGCAGTGAAGCCTCCTCTTAAAGCAAGTGCAGGCCTCTCTTTAAACAAACCACATTATTATAGGGAAGAAAAATATTTCCTTTAATGGCTTTACTGCAAAACCATCAAAGAGACAAGAAATCAGTTGAAGACTGGCCTGTAGGTCCTGCACATAGCTTGCAGAACTGCTTATCTGGAGACCATCAATTGCCTTGATGGCACACCCTTCTTTTGTACATCCTGTACACTTGAAGAGGTATAATTTCTTAACAGTCCTAAATATATCACAAGATTCTAATTTAGTCCACAACAGGATGACTGAAAACAACAAAAATTGTCTCTCTAGGATCATTATTGATTAAAGTATAGAAGGGAGAGAAAAAGAGGAGGAATTTTAGTAACACTTGTGACATAATAAATTCAGTCAGCTAGAATCCCAAAACCGACCTAAAACCTAAGACAGAGAGCAGCTGCTGCAAAGCTACTATTCTATTTCATAACTAGAAGTTCAGTCTACCATTAACATTTTATCTACTGAAAACATCTCATCCCTTTCCATTGGTAAACTAGCATTACTAAGCCAATTTCTCCTCCCAAGGGGAGACTTGCTCAGTTACAAATCCCTACAGACCTGGAAGGCTTGTACATGGGTGTACTACAGTGAACTGGCCCCAGGAATATGATATTGGGCTAAATATTTCAGATATTTTTCAGCATTTTGCCTCCAACCTGCCACATGACTAGGCTTTGACATTTCATGACCTTCAGATGAAGCTCTGTTTCTTCTGCCTTCACTCTCTCCCTGTGCCTCTGTCCCATCCACCACATCACCCTCAACAAGCATCCTGTCCAGACTCAGAAACTATTACAAAATAAGGGTTAGAAAGCCAGAAACAATCACAGATTTTATATGTTAGAAATCACTACCTCTATTTTATGACAGTTAGAAGGTTTCAGGTAGAAACAAAAATAGAATATGCAAGGCATTCAAGATCTCCTGTATTTGTTCTCTGAAGAAGTAGAGGAATAAATTTCTGGTGAAATCTTTCACAGCTTTTTGCAGTATCCTGTAAATTCATTTCAAAACTCTTCCCTTTTTGATGATGATGTTTCAGCATCTCCAGGCAATTAAATTAAACTCTTCATAGTGCAAAGACAGCTCAAGCTTCACTGGCATTTTAATCCATCTCTCAAGTTCCCACTAATCACATGAAGCCCTGTGAGACAAGACAAAGAGCTCCCAA
Source organism: Leptocoma aspasia (assembly GCA_013399835.1). NCBI lineage: Eukaryota > Metazoa > Chordata > Aves > Passeriformes > Nectariniidae > Leptocoma > Leptocoma aspasia. The sequence continues at coordinate 283,901 of VXAX01007780.1, read as the reverse complement.
CACACTTTTCCCTTTTATCCAAGGTTGGTAGTTAGACATGGAAACAGAGATGGGAGCTATGTATATTGCTTCCAGGTATAGATAACCAGAAGTAATATATCTTCCACATCCATTTGATCAGGGGAAACACCAACCACCCAAGTATATGCTGCCAATATTCCTACAGAAGATCTTACACACAGCAGTCCCAACATATTGATAAAGTGGTAGAAACATTGAACATAAATTTCCTGACACTTAGAATCTAGGCATGGAAAGAGCCTCTGGTGATTACTGATAGAGGACCCCTGTGTGGTAGCTTACAAAAACTACAACACTATTGAGCCATAAAGATTTTCATCATCCCAACACTGACAGCAAAACCAGGGGCAGTCTCAACCCAATTTATTGAGTATATCTTTGTTAAAGAGGAGAGAGAAAGAGAGAGAGAGGGAGAAAATCCAATGCTGTAATCCCCCACAAGACAAAACAGCAAAGTACAACAGATTAGACCACCTCAAATGCACTTCTGTACATCAATCACACTGTTGTACCAAGGAACACACTGGAATGCTTCAAAATTAGTCCTAGCATGAAGGACTGTTGGTTGCCCTGCTATGTGCTATGCTTTCTGACAGATCTACCTGTAAGAAAGAAAATTATGCAAATTATGAAGAATACAGCCTAAATACTGTCTATCTGAACACCTTGTTTAACTTTTATTACTTACTAAGAAGAAATTAATAACAATGATTTTCTAAGGAAATGTAGAATACATATCAATGCAATCTTTCAGAACAAACTTGTCCCAGAAATGACTTAGTAACAAGAGATGAACTAAAATTTGTCATTCTGGCTTTCTAGTCCTGTGTTTTTATGATTCTATGTATCAACACTCCTCTGAACTCTACCACAAGCACCGGGACGGATACATGAGACTGTGTGTGCTCTTTTGAGATGTATCAAGTAGAATCATAGAATCATTAGGTTGGAAGAGACCTTCAAGATGCCCCAGTCCAACTGTCCACCCAGCACTACCACTGTAAACGCTAAATCACACCACCCAGCACCAGATGCAGATGGTTCTTGAACACCTCCAGGGATGATGACTCCACCACCTCCCTGGGCAACTTATTCCAGTGCCTGAGCACCCTAACAGTGAAAAATGTTGTTCTTATATGTAACCTGAATTTCCCGTCTCAACTCCATTTCTTCTTCTCTCGCTGCAGGCATGGCAGAAGAGGCTGCCCCCACCTCATTACAATTTTTTTTCAATAGAGAATGATGAGGTCCACCCTGAGCCTCTTCTTCTCCAAACTAAACAAACCCAGCTCCCTCAGCCACTCTTCCTAAGACACATTTTCTAGACCTTTCATGAGGACCCTTCTCTGGACCAATGTTTTATCTTGTTTCCATGAATATTTACTTCCATGTTTGATTCTACTCCTCCTAGGCAAAATCTAGCATGCAAGAGAGAGATAAAGAGTAGGAAAAGAGAATATTGCATAGATCCTGCCCTCAAATAACACAAAATCACACATTATAATAAACTTTCTAAATTATATTTTCATAGCACTCTGTCAGAAAAAGAATTATAATAGGATATTTTAGATACAGTTTTATAGACCACTGTTGAGAAACCACTGGATTCCAGGCCAAAATCCCTTTCAGTTCTGGGATAATTAGCTGGTTTCTGGGGTATCTCTTACTACAGCTGATTTCATACCAGTCATTTACCATAAAATGCCCTTCAAAAAAAAAAAAATTATATGACACTTTAGCGTGGAGTGTTCCACTTGTACTAACAACATAAGAAATATCTTGCCAAGTCATTAGTACTTTCAGCAGAGTTTTCTGTTACCAACAGAGCAATAGAAGATGCTGGCCACAGCTTTCATTTCCCTTGCATTCTCTCGGTGTCTGTAATTTGTTTATGAGGAATGCTGCAGCATACACCCAAAACTAGTAGCCATTTATATGTCTTTTTTTACCAGTTTTTCTAATCTCTTTCTGAATCTGCAGGTTCTGTTTTCCAAATTTTCTGTGGATGAAATTTCAAAAAAGAAATAAGTACTTACATCTGTTTTAAAACTACTTCCTTCTTGTTTCATTAAGTGTTCTCTAGTTTTTGCATTATTGGATTTGTAATTCAGGTTATTTTTTGCCTTTACAATTTTGTAAACTTTGAACCTTGAATACTGAAATAAGAAAGAACTGAATGCAATCAGAAACTTAAAATCACTATCTAAAATCTATATTCAAATTTTTGAACTACCATAAATAATCAAAATGAATCAAAGCCCACACAACAAGAGCAATAATACTGAGTTTTCCAGTGCTGAATTAATATTATTTGAAAAGAAACATTGATAGGATGCATCCGTTTTCTTGTATTGGATAGAGCTTCATAGACTTTTCACAATTGCTTAATCACATATTGAACCTCCTTATACTTCTGGTCTCCATAGTTCTTGACAATAAAGTGATCCAAAACTTAATTTTATTCTGTGTGGAAATATACTTCCTTTGGCCTGATAACTTTATTGGATACTCCTATTTCCTGGGCACTGATAGAGAGTGAATAATTGTTCCTTAATCCATTTTTTCATAGATTACACAATGCTGAGGAACACTACCACATCTATCTCTTGTCTGTTTTGCAGGCTGAATAGTCCTAGTTTATTAAGTATTTCTTACTATAGAAACTGTTCCATTTCTTTGATCATGCCTGTCATCTTTCCTTTTACTTTCACAGGCTGTACCTTTTGGAGATAGGATGATTAGAACAGCATGAAGCACTCAAGATATGTATGTACCATGGGTTTATACAACAATGTAATCAGATATTGTGGGTTTCTAAATTCTTTTGCTAATAATACTCAACATTCTTCCTCTCTTTTTCATTGCTATTGACATGAGTCTGATATTTTTATCGAGCAGCTTACAATAATGTAAGATTCTTTTGCTGAGTAGCATCAGATGATTTACCTGACAGGGTAGAGGTAGCAGTTATCTTTTTGCCTATTTGCATTGTTTTCAACCTACTGAAACTATTCACTTCCTGCCTTACTGAAGAACCATTACTACAAAACAAATTTGTGCAATGATTTTCAGCCAATGTTTATTTTTTAAATTTTGTTTTGACTCACCAGCAAAATTTTCCATTTCACCATTTACTCCCTTTCCATTATGAATGTTTGCATGGAAGCACATCTAAAAGTGACAATAATGTATCTTCATTGGTAACCCACGTTGAAAACTTCTTGCTTCAACTCATTATTTTAAGAGAATCTTTATTTAAACATCTTCTGTATGCAATGGAAATGCAAAGCAATGGAAAAAATGAAAACACATAAATATTTTAAATATTAGAATGACACAATAAAATTTAATTAAAGCTTAGTAATAAAGGACTTAACACACGAGGAAAAAGGTGACCTGAAATACCTACGTACAATGAAATTATAAGAAGTAATTATATTTGCTTTCAAAAACTACCTTAAAACAAAGGAATCATGAACTACTTACATACTCTATGAGTTTGATAAAATAAAAAATTGAATTTCACTGAGAGATGCATGAAGTTGTGGAGCATTATATGCAGTATATGTTTTCAAAAGGTCCCTTGAGAGATCACTAATCCAATTCCCTGCTCAAAGCATCATCAGGTAAGTATAACCTGATTTTCCCACTTTGTCCACGCCTTAAAAACTGAAAGAAAATAAATGCCTACGTTATCTGGAAATCAGCTTCAATATTAAGCATTAGATTTTTTTTCCTAACATCCTGTCTTAACCACTCCTAATTTAACTTATACCTGTTGTCTCTTATTCTCCTTTTATGCACCAAAGTGAAAAGCCTTTATATTCCCAATGACATCCCCATAGGTGCTGTGAGGCTGCCCTCAGATCCTCCCAAAGTTGTCTTCTCTCCACACTGAACAAACCTGTCTCCTTCAGCCCCTGCTGGTCAAGTTTATCAAGCTGACAATTTCCCTCATCTTACCAATCTTTTAATACCTCAAAGATTTTAGTTTGGCTGGATAATAATTACTATCATGGGTCTAAGATTTGTATAATAGAATTCTATGTGACTCATAGAAATATTAGTAAAGCATTTCAGGTATACTGTGATTATTAGTAACAATTTCTAACAAAGGGAATCTAATTTCTAGGAAACCTTCCTAAAAGATAATATGAGAAGTGTCACAATTCTTAAATTAATTTTTTGCTGCATTTGCTAATGTAATTAATTTCCATTGAATTTACTAACATGAATAACCTAACAACTTTAAAGTAGTTCATAAATTTCCATATAACACGAGCAGCATTTATTATGTGAGTATACACACTCACATATAATATATATATGTATATATGCAACTACATATGGCGTCATGTGGGATCCTTCCAACTCAGCATATTCTGTGGCTTTGTAGTTTGATATAGAGACATGACTAGTTACTTTGAATTAGTGTATGGAATCACCCTCATTCACAATGTGCACACAAATATAAAAAGTAGATTATTTTCAAACTTTCACAGAATTTATAATTCAAAGTGCTAGTATTTTTTTCTTTCCATAAAGTATTTCCAAAGATTTCTTGTTTACAGTAAATAAGATGCCCCAAATTTGGTTTAGTCAAATGTAACAGCAGCTTGTTAGTAATTTGTGGTCAAAGCACAATTTTCATGAAACATAAGTTCCTCTTTAATGTAATTTTCATGAAACCATCCTTCAGGATGTGTGCAGCCTTCAGGTCAGTAAGACACAGATTCAGAAGACCTTATCCTCTAAGGAAAAAACGTCTATTTGTATTCCTATTTGAAATCATGCACACAAGGAGTCATCAAACCTACTGTTTCCTTCAGTACATCATTAATTTATATAGGCTTGGAAAATGCACTTTGGTCCTAATTTAAATTTATGGTGTTCAGCAAATTGTTTATTATGATTGGTTCTTTAACAGAAAAGTTCAGGGCTGAAATTAAGTTGTCTGATTATTACTTTATCAAAGTGATTAAATATATTGAACTACACTCAGGGTATTTCAGATACTGAAATTAAAGTTCCAGTTATCTACCACAGGTAAAACTTTCAAGAAAAATGTTGAATAGGCAGTTTCTGAAAGCTATCTGTTATGAAGGTATTTGCTTATTTATTCTTGTTTCCAGCTCTGAGTCATCGCTGTTTCTTTTGTAGGTGGAAGTAATGACAACACTGAAACAGCTTTGAGAGACTATTCTCTGGTTCAGTGAACTGAAAATTACACAACCTCTCTTGAGGTTCTGTTTAAATTTTTGAAGTGGTTATACAAAATCTTCAAAGATGCTTGCATTCAAATGAGACAGAGTAGAAAATAAACTGGGGACAAATCTAGCTTACCTTACCCACTTAGTTTGCCCTATGGGTGTTAACGACACTATTTAACAGGAAAAATATATAAAAATAAATTTTATTATATTAAATTTGTAGTCAGCAGCACATAAGATGCTTTCAATCCATTAAAGAAATAAATTTTTAGTAGCATAGTTATAAAATCCATTATTGTGTAGTACTTTCGTTAATAGTCTTTGTGTGAATCATTTTTAGATTTCATAGTCCTTTTCTATGTTGAGGGGGTGACCTAGAACATAAGTTTCCAAAGAGGTTTTCAGAGAGTAAAATGTGGGAGGGAATGTTTCCAAATGTTTATGACTATTTCCTCAGCAGTTTTCCAATGCTTTTCTTTTTCTGCTTTTTATATTTTGGCTAATCTCTGAGTGGAAGTGAAAATACACATGTTAAGAATGAAAGGCAAATCCCCTATTTCATGCTGATTATTCATGCTTGAAAAGAGAAGGGGGAAAGGGAACCAGAAGCAGGCTGAATGCTCTTTCCATCTGAACTACAAGCATTGGGTATGAGTTTGCTTCACCATACACATGCTTTTCTGGGTTTCTAAAGAGATAATGTGACATAGATTTTCTTAAAATGCCATTTCAGTGGATGAAATATTAACTCCCAAGATTTTCAAGAGTTCTGAGAAATAAAATATGTTTCCTCAGAAGAAGCTTCCCAGTAACACCTATCTTGTCTGTCAGCTCTAGGAATATCACTTATGAGGATTCAGTCAAGAATTCATAAAAAGGGACATAGATTACTTCTCCATGTTATATTAGGCTATGTTATGTTACTCTAAGTATATCCTTGGTGCTAAAGCCTTGATAATATTTTAACATAAAACAGTAAGACAAGTCAAACTCCCCAATACAAAGAAGCTAATATGATTTTGTATATAGAGGAATAAAAATTTAAAACTGTGATTATTTTCTACAAATACACTATGATGAAACATACCATGTTAATATAATCTGAAAATGTGACTACCAATGCCTCTGGCTCTGAAAAAAAGTGATAAATATTTTAATTATATAACATAAATATTTTACTAAATAGAGTGTTGAATATAACACTCAGTAAATTGCAGAATTTTTTTGATTATATACGTTTCATCCAGGAATTTTTTTCTTATATAAATAAATGGCTGGTCACAGAATATTTTTTAATCTTTACATATATTTTTATGGTGTCTTAACACCCTACTTATTAAAAACTAAAGCCTTATATATAAGGCTTTATATATTTTATATACTTTATATATTAAAAAGTACTCACCATTTTTTTCAGAAACAATGAATCAATAAACATGATCTCTGAAATAACTGCAACAGCTTTAGATTATTATTATTTAAAATAAAAATGTGTATTCAAATCACCACTGTGTCCTTCAGAAGTTCTGTTTATGGTTTCACTAATGATAAGTCTAAGGCCTTGTGAATTATTTCTAGCTTCACTGGATTTGCACACTGCCTGTGGATGCATACTGATAAATCACAATAAATATGAGGAAAAGAGAGATAAGAAAGAGATTGTTTTCTAGAGGCTTGCAAAATTCTACTCGAATGAACAAATATAATCTTCTGTCTTACACTGATGTCACACCACGAATGCCAGGAATTCTTTACAGGTTTTTTTAATTGCTCATGAGTAAAAATATTGAGGAAAATGATAACCTACTGAGTGGATATACTGGTTTATGAAGTAGGTAAATGCTGAAAATACTAGTCTGTTTTCTGTCTGAAATTTCCCCTTAGGCATGTAATTTGTTTGGTAATGGGCTAAGAATGCTTCCTACCTGTTTATGAGGTTATAACTATCTTCTTTGCCAAGTAAACCCTGAAACAATACCCAGAAGGTTTGTCAACTTCTGGTATAATTACTATAGAGAAATAAAACTGCAATTCTCAAGACATTAGTGAATATTATTATATTTATTTTTAGTTTTATAACTTCTCATCCTTCACACTGCTTAGCTACTATAAATCTGTACAGATTAGCAGTTACCATTGGGGTTATTTTATGAAAATGCTGGTCAGAAGTTTTATGTGCCTTCTCTCATGTGCCTTGGTGAAAACTTTATCCCAACACAAGCAGACCTCATTATTATTAAATTATGCTGCATATTTTAGGTGAAATATTTTGACATAATGAAAAGATGGCTTTGAAGTTGACATAATCATATCTGTAGTGAGAATATGAATAGCAAACGTAGAGGTTAGTTATTGAATTGGTGCTTCAGGATTTAGGGTTTTTAATGCTAAATGTATGGTCAGCAAATCTAGGGAAGTATTGGTGATCAGCTGGTTTCTTTACTTGAAATATTAAAGCAATGACATAGTGAAATCTATTGGTGAAAATCAAGATTGTCTTTTGATTTGTGAATTTTAATCTACATTAGTAAATTTGAAAATAATAAGCAGGCATGACAATGACTTTTGTTTTTCATGCAATGGGATAAAGACAAATGCAATTAATTAAACTGTCTCAACTGTAAGGGAAAATATGTACCAAAATACTCCTATGAATAATTGCTCTGTTGCCATTGATTAGATCGTTGACCTCATGTGATGGCTGAGCCATTGTCACATCTAATTTATTCACACATGCCTGCCTGGACAGTAACCTTATCTTACACTGCAGACCTTGTTTGTTCCGTGGTTGTGTTTGGCCAGTTTAGAATATAAGCCAGTTTTATTTCTTTTTATTACAGTCAGTACAGTGGGATTCTAATCCCTGACAGAAAATAATAAGCACTGAGCAAAGAAAATATTTTTTGCTAAATTTTGGCCTTATCCCATTTTGATTTTGTTGTTGTTGTGTTAGTTACTTAAAGTTTTTGGGGGTTGAGCTGGTATTTATCTAATTACTTTCTTCACTGTGATGGGGGAATTTTTTAANCCATTTTGTCTGACCTTTAAATTAAGACAGGCCCTTGCATATTACTCAGTTACACTGCATTGAGAGTAACAAATGCTACACAAACATAGAAAATCTTCAAGTGACAGAAAATTCAGCACTTTTCTTAGTCAATTTTTCTAGAGATAGAATTTTCTGTGAATTTTAAAGAATTCTCCTAGGTTTCTTATTTGAATGTTTCTGGCTTTTATATTGGTTGTATTGATCGCCTTGTTTAAGAGCACCTTAACAGTTATTTTTCCTGCATGGAAATACTTATGCACTATAATAAAATGAATTCTTGTCCCTCTCTTTAATAAACCAAAATAAAAATATTGAGATATTTTGATGTTATGCTTTGTTTTTTCTAGATTGTCTTAATTTTGGGAAGATGTTTTTCTTCATCATGCATGCTTCTCCCATTATTTTGGTTCATTGTATTGTTAAGTGATACTAAGATTTGAATTTCATTCATTTACACATTTATTTCCAATTTAATTTCTTTCTACATATTTCAGTTATATGACTGTGGTTTTTTTTCTGTAATTTTATCTACATTTGCACCCTTAATGAGGATTAAGCATTCAAAAATGACTTTTGTAAAGATATACATCCTACCTAAATAATCAGTTGGTGTAGTATCTGCCTAATTTGTTTGTGGCTCAAACTCATTTCAGTAATATTTCAAAAACCCTGAAGTGGACTAAGCAAGAACAGAATACAAAGAAGGAGGAAAAAAAAATCTTTGAAGCGAGGGTTCTTGATGAAACAAGAGTCATGAGGCCTACTTATAATTTAGATTAAAAGGGTACTTTATTTTCCTATAGCACCAAAATTAGTCTTAAATTAGGTTTAGTTTATGGTTCCTATATACTGAGAGGGTTATGAAACAATGAGAGCACAGGCCTAAGGAAAATATAGTTGAACTTCTCTTCACTGATAAAAATGACAGCAAATGCAAACTTTCCATTCTGATTCCAGTTTCTGGTTAAAATCTTGCTTGAAAGCAGATAACTCTCTTCATAATTACAAAAATATTTAGACACTAAAATGATTTTTTGCAGACACTCTTTTAACAACAACCATACTATATTCATGGTACTGTGTTTCATACGGGAACTTTTTCCAGATCATGCATGAGTTAAATAGTTAATTTTAGTTGGATATATATTAAGCAGCAAGGTGAGATAAGGAATGTGATTAGCATAGGACAATCATACAACCCAGCAGAGCCTCAAACTTTCAATCCTTCTTGAATGTTACCTCATGATTACTAAGTAGCTTGCTTAGTTGTGGTTTTTCTCTCCTAACAGCTCCAGTCTGAAAAAAAGGTATGTCAAACTGTTGGAATTAGATGAGTTTTGCAGTTTGAAATACTGAACAGCAGTGCAGAACCATGTGCTTCATACAAATTAATCCATCCCGTAGCAATAATCTAGCAGCCAATCAGAATTCTCCTTTAATCCAAATAGTTTTCTAATGCACTTTAAATCATCAAAGTTCAGGTACCTTACACTGTTTAAATGTAAAGTAACAAGGAAATTTAATCTTAAGATTATTAAGTATTTATAGCAGTGGCTAAGGGGTATCACCTAGCAACAAGCCCCACAGAATAAATCTAATAAACTGCAGCTCATCCTTTCTGTCATCAATGATCAAATAATCAAGACAGGAAAAGCACAAGTAGTGATGACATTGAGAGAATCTAATGATAAAGTACAGGAGCACTTTAGGAAACAAAGAGTGTGTTTAGATAAAGGAATATAGTCTGCTCAATAATTAGAATAAAGCAAAGCTGGACTTCAGCCACAGTAAGCCAAATGGAAAGAAAAGATTAAAGAGAGAGGGAGGGGGAAGGAAAACTGGAGGAAGAAGATAAACGATTAAACATGGCAGACATAGGGATTTGTGAGAAGTAAATAAAATAAGATGCTGTCAATGCATCTTTCCTTGGCTGACTTCTAAAAAGGAGGGCAGAGAGATTAAAATTTTATCAGATAGTTTAGAAGATTATGGTAGTTGTACCTTAAAACATAAAAGCTACTTTGCAGGGCCTCATGCAATTCAGCAGGATGCAGTTGGGTCAGAATTGATATCAGCAAGGCACTGAGGATAAGTTTGAAGTTATCACACTGTAGAAAGAAGAAAAGTTCAGCCCAAGATTTACAATAAGTAAAAAAATAAAAACCTTGCACCAGGGTTTTCAGCAGATAAAAAAATGCATTAGAAATGTATGTAATTACAGTTAAGCACTTGTCATCATTTTGGAAAGGTGGTATTTACTCAGGCTTATACTATACAGAGACATCTCTGGTTTTTTTTCCTTCTGAGTGTGTGGTGCTGAATTCCATATGCAGGTTTACAGAGGACCTTTCTGTCTGAGAGTATTTCATACTCCACACTAAAAATATCTACAGGATCTCAATTAATCAAATAATGGTATAAGCATATATTCATAATGGCAAGAAACTGTATATGCTACATAGCCCTTCAAAGCACTGATTTCCTCTTATATTCAACATAAACCAGTCAAGTGAATGACAGCAACTTGGTCTAATTATAACTTGAACCATTGGTCCCTGACAAAAGGCTTCTGAAACTCCTATATGGTTAAGCTTTTCAGAAAATACTTTCTGCAACAGGTAGTGTTCCCTGCTGGTGTCAATGCCATTGTTTCATCTAGGCAGAGGTCTCTGGAGAATCTTGTGGAGAACTCTTTTCTCCTTGTAGTGAAGGAAGAAGTCCACATAAGAGCCCCAAATATAAAATTAAAGGAAGTGCCATATAATTTTTCTTCTTTACAACCATGTAGTGTAATTATTCAAAGCACAGTCAGTTTATTTCAACTAATTTAACAGTCAGAAACAGCATTTCCATATTCCCTCGATGTAAAGATATATAAGATTTTAATAAGACAATATATATATATATATCATACACCATACATGGAATAGTTTATTCATGTTAGAAGTAAAATAACAGCTGTTCATCATGAACTACTATTAAGCAAGGACTTACTCTAAATTAGACCTTTGGAATAACAGGATTTCTAACTGCCTGTTTTGCATAGGATAAATGAGTATTAAAATATTATTCCACACGAAGGACTCGAGTCAGTTGGTCATATATAGATATCTAACACCATCTGACGACATGAAAACCCTCTGATCCCCAGATTCAACCTTAGAAGTGTATAAGTTTCCTGCAGGCATTGTAATATATGTCACCCCATGCAGATACCTTGTTTACTCTAGAGTATCTTAAAAAATGTGTGGCTAAATGAATTAAGCCTCAGTTTCAGCAGTTTCAAAATTAATATTTAATCCACAAAACAGACCCAAGAATTTTTTAGAAGCTAACTTACCATACAGAGATGGAATATGGTATTACTTAGAGCCAGAAGTTATCTTTAATCATTAAAAATACTCATATTGCTCTGCACAGTAGCAAGCTTGCTGTTTGCAGGAGGGTGCTTCAATGGAAGAATTAGGTAAACAGAAGGATTCTATGTATTTGCTGTGATAACTGTGTAATCTGAATCTGATGTAATGATTCAGTGTCCCTCAACATCTTTTCAGCTGCTGCATAGACAAATTAGCAACTTCCATCTTTCATTTTAAAAAGCTGTTGTTTTTTACAGGACTTCTCCTGTGCAGACCCAGAAGTGCCTTAGCCTGTTTAGCTCATTATCTCACTTTCATAAAAATGTGAAGACTTTTTTTTTTTTTTGGCAAAAGAAGAAAAAGCCAGTGCATACAAAAAGAGTCTGGACCCACCAGAAATGCTTCCAAAGTTACACATGATTGAAAGGTCATATTTTTTACAGAAGATAGCTTTATGAGGTACAGATAGTCCAAAATTAAGAATATAATTTCCCTTCCTATATGGAATGGGGTAAACCCCATAGTTCTGATTTCTGTGAGATCTTTGGGTAGACTCTTGAATGGATATGTATTCATAACCTCTGAAGCTGGCACAAGATCAAAGAAGCTGAGCTTGTTTCACAGAAGAAATTCTAGGTACAAACAACAGGAATAGCAAATGAGTTCTCAGAATAAATGTAGTAGTACTGATTGTGTAAGATGAGACAAGGCAGAAAGTAATTAAGCTTACAAAACTGTATGGCTAGGAGGTCACATTGCCATCTATTACCTGTTGAACAGAAATCTGCCAGGACAAAATGAGATTTTGTTCAAATGTTCAATGACAGTAACCTTGTAAGTGTTGCATAAATGCTGTATGAATAGGGTGTGTCAGAGAGATCAGACATAACTTCAGTTTCTGAAATCTGATTTTGAACCAATCTTAACTAATTCAGCAGGCAATTTTGAGGTATTATAGAAGGCAGTAATACATACTTTTCTGTCTCTTCCCTCCTCCTTTCTCTGCTTTTATCAGAGTGAAAAGTTTTTAGTGAATATAAGACAATGAGATAGGTAGAAGCCTGGAAAATTCTATATAAAATACAAATATAATTGCAAATACTAACCTGAAACAACTCTTGCTTCTTTTGTGTGACTGTTTGAATATCTAACAGTTATTTATAGGACTTAAAGCTAATGGGACAGAGGTCCTGTATCTCTGGGTGTTGGGGATTTAGGATTTCCTGAGAAAACAAACAAAAAAACCAAATTCATCAAACCTAAATAGGTGACATGGAGTAAAAGGAAAACAGTATAAATTATGTGCAATTTGCATCAATGTCCAACTTATATCAACCAAAAAGGAGCCTGTGCTGCTTGTTTTAGGACAATATCCAGTAAGCTGTGTTAAAAATGTCTTTGACTTAAGTTTGATTAGTAAAAGATTTCAATACCATATTTGATAAAACCAACCCAGGATAAGAAAACTCATTAATGCCTTTCCAAATCGTATATTGTTTTGTTGATTTTTTCTTTTCTTCTTTTTTTTTATTTTTAACTGGCTTTTGCCTCTAGGAAAAAATGCACTCCCTCCAAGAAAATAACTAATTAATATTCAAGGTCACAAATTATTTTTACTTTGGATATTTTTATTTGCTTTTGAATATCCCCTTTGGTTTCCTTTGATATTCCCATCTGGCTGAACAGCAGATCGCAGAGGGTCATAATAAGTGACACGGGGTCTCGTACAAGACCTCTCATGAGTGGTGCTCTGCAAGGTTCAATACTGGGCCCAGTGTTGTGGAACTTATTCATCAATGTCTTCAGTTAAGGTCCAGATGCCTCCTCAGCAAGTCCACTGGTGACATAAACCTGGGAGGAGTGGCCAATAACCCAGAGTGCTGTGCAGAAGCTGCAGGAGGACTTCCATGGATTGAAGAGCTGGGCAGAGAACTGTCTGAAATGCGAGTGTTGTGTCCAGTTCCAGCAGAGGGCAACAAAACAATTTAGCGTCTGGAGCATCTCTCGCAAGAAAAGACTGAGGGAGCTGAGCCTGTTCAGTTTCAAGAAGAGATGCCAGAGAGAGGACCTCATCAATGTCTATCTGTGTCTGAAAGGAGAGTTTCAAGAGGATGGAGCCAGGCTCTGCTCAGTGGTGCCTATCAACAGGATGAGTGACAATGGGCAGAAACTGATGGCTCCACCTAAATATGCAGGAGAATTTCTTTCCTGTGTGAATGACCAAGCACTGTAACAGGCTGCCCAGGGAAGCAGTGGAATCTCTGTCTCTGGAGATATTCAACAAGTACCTGGACACAATTCTGTGTGATGTGCTCTAGAATGACCCTGCTTGAGCAAGGAGGTTGGACCAAATGACCACTGTGGTTCTTTCCAACCCGACCCATTCTGTGATTCCCTCTTATTGTTCACCTTTCATTACATGTAAAGGGACAATTTACTGTGTTCAACTTAGTACAGTATGATTGCATTTTATGTTAGAGCTTGTTCCACTGCATTCCCTGTATCATGAATTATTAAAAATGTTATACTTTAGTAAGGTTCTCAAATAGAAAGGAACCCCAGAAACATTAATGATGATGATATTTAGAAAACAAAATGAAAGCAAATCCTTCGACACTGACATTGGTTCTTAACACCACCTTTTCATTTATTCCCCGAAGATTAATACCAGAAGTCCCCTGCATTTATGATAGCTCTTTCTTAATGTCATGGTGCTTCAAACTAGCTAATCAGCAACTAGATTAAGCACTTATCCAGACATTAGAAACTGTGCTTGTAGAAATTAGATGCTTAAAACTGTGATAAAATAAATAGGGGCCCACTAGAAAGCACATAACCCTCCCCCAAAGATGGAGCATTGCTTAAACTCTTATTCCTCTTCAGGACCTGAATCCAGTATGGTTTGTGAAAAGACTGAATCTGCATATCCTGAAGGAATACACTAAGCTATAAATTTGAGTCATCGTTGCTCTGAATTTATTTCATCTTAGGGTTTACAGTTGGACATATTGAATAACTGGACATATTTTTTTGAAACTCTCAGACACAGAGACTGAAATGGCATCTTTTAAATTCTACAGAAATCTTCTGAAGCTAAAATACTTGGAAGAAACAGGAATCACAATATGTTTAACGAAGGTCCTATTTTTTCCTAAGCTCTAAATTGAGATATTCTCAGAGCATTTTCATCAGATCAGACCCTGTTAAAAGAAGACAGGAAGAAAAATGCCTTTTTAATGACTTCTGATAATTTTCAGGGCAAATTAGGTTCTAAACACTGGAAAGTAAATATGGAGGTAGAATTTTAGGGTCATAAGAATGTTCAGAGTCACTGCTGTCTTCAGGCATTTCTGATGACAGCTGACACATAGAGATAGTGTATAGAAAGGAGTGACCTGATCTATAAATCATATTAAAATACATCAGACTAGCCAGTTAGTGTATTGTAACAGTGTTAGTGTACACAGTTAAACTGTTCTCCAGATTTGGATTTAAATGAAGGATTTTTCCTCTTGTCATGTTGACAGGGATTTATACTTTATTGATATTGGAAATTTTGCATGTACCTTGTTCCCACAATCACAGAATCATCAATGTTGGAAGAGCTCTTCAAGGTCATCTAGCCCAACTGTTGACCCAGCACAACCATAATCACCCCTAAACCATATCCACAAGTCAGCAATGTGATAACTTTATTTGAGTAGCTGTGTTTTCAGATCTAATTGGTTGAATGTACAAGCATAAGGGTACAAAAATATGGAAGGAGAAAAATGAATTCTGAAAAAATTGTTTTCTTTCCTGAGTAAGAAATCTCTATCTATTACTCTTTAAAGTAAAAGGCTGGAACAGATCTTATGCTTTTTCAGATAACAATGTTCTCAGGAGATGGTTGCTCACTGGGAATATCTGAGAGTCCTTGTATAGTTATTGTATTAAAGAACTTATGTAACAATACAAGGATAGCTGCAAGAAATATTGTTAGAGCTATTGAAATAGCTGGATTTTAGCGTGGGATGAACTCTTGGAACTTTAGAAAAAACTATTTCTGTAAGTGTCAAAACTGTCACAAAACAGTACAATCTGCCACTGCAGCCAGCATCAAGTATCATTCCTTCTTCAAAAGATGGGAATAAACTCAGCAGGGAATTTGAGAAGAGTTAAACACACTTTTACAGTGCTGAAGTTTACTTTGTATGAATTTGTTATCTGGAACTTTCCCCTCATATCTCAATGTACTTCAAATTATCAGTTTTGTAACAAAGATTATGTTTACCATGGTGTTGTTATGTATACACCATATCATAGAAAAAAATATTACTTTCAATTGCATGTAGGTTAGTTAAAATAATAAAATATTTAGAACTATTGTCCCAGGAGCAGCAGAATATTTTTATCCTGTCATATGATGTTCTGGAAGATGAGGATCTGTTATACACTAGGTCTAAGATGTCTGTGTAAAAAGGTGTTTTTGCCTTCCAAACTGCTGGTTCATTCTCAGCCTTGGAGTGGCTGAGAGCAAGAAGTGCCTTGCCTGCATTACAGAGAAACACTAACAGGACTCAGTCTTTAAAGAGAACATATTCTTTCATTCTCTCTTCAGAAAAGAGTTTTCTGATTAGAAAATCAAAACAAAACAACAAACCCTCACATTACAGCTGGTATTAATAACAATACAAAAAAATGTACAAATTAATTTATGCCATTATTCTTAACTATTTTTATCATTATTCTTTGAGCATTTTTCAGCATTTCTGTCCAGCAGCAGTTGACATTTGGAAATAAAGATATTGCATTTACTGGTATTATTAAATATCCAGATAGAAATTTACCTACATAAAACTTCCTGATATGTGAATTTTTCAGTTTTTCTCTCACGTGCCATTCTTTGTTTCTCTTATTTCTTCCTTTTCTTGGGCCTCTTAAGTGTATGCTAAAACCTACAGAATGTGTTGAAAAACAATTGAACAGTAACTCTAACATTATGAGAAATGATGTGACACACATAATGTTTGTGATTCATATGATATACTTATTCTTGAATCCTATTGCTTGTATAATTATTCAGTTACATGGATGTCCTTGGTTGACTTTATGAGGCTAGTTATCCCCATTCATCTGTGTAGCTTAGAAAATAAGTTTTTGCACCTTTAAGATTGATTCTGAGAGCGAATAAATGGAAATTTATTTTTCTGTGTATCAGATCAGTGGATTTGCTGTATATAATGCTGGGAATGCTCAGTGGTATTGCTTCTATTTTATTCTAATGATCCCTAGGGTTTGTCCCTATAATGAAGAAAAATTAAAATCACAGGGACCAAAATATGTCTGCTATTATCTACAGTTAGTGAAAAAAAATGTTAAGCATTATAGCTAATACTTTTCTTTTCTTTCTCTCAGTATGCATCTGGTGTTGATCTCTCATCAAAGAAAAGGATAAAATCCTAATGAGTGCTAATAAAAACAAATACAAGCAAATGTCAAAGCTTTTTTATATGGTCCAACTAAAAGATGTATTTTTCTGTGTAATAAGGATAAATAGTAATTTATCTTGTTTGCTGATTCAGTTTAGATTCTCTTTATTACAACAGCAATGTCCTTTTGCTGCATTTGCTGATAATTTATTTCCAGTAAGTTACACCATAATTAAACAAAGTAAGCACAATACTGCAAGTACTGTTATTCTGTCATGTTATTCGCATGCACTGTGACTTTTTGAAGTGTGCTGTGTCAGACATAATCAGTAGGTGAAGAAAATTAGTCACACGATAGCAGCATTTATGCTTCCAAATTAGACTGTCTAATACCTTTTGGGCGTTGCATAGCTGTCTGTACAAAGTTAATGAAAAGAAGTCCATTGAGGGCTATCACATGAGAAAATTTCCTACATTGAATTCTCACAGGGAATTTGCCTAAACCTCTGAACTACCCTTCTCTATATTACCTAGTGTCCTGAATGATTAAGGTCAAGTTTCAACAATTCTCTTTAGTTCACTACTACTACTACAAAATCTAACTTCATTAGCATTTTCACAGCATAGACAACTGAGAGTAAATTATTTCATGTATGTTTGGAAGGATTTTGTAGAAACAGCTTATCTTACAGATCCTTTCAATGCCATCAACAACAAGCAAGCAAGCAAACCAACATGCAAGCATACATGGAAACCAATGAAACAGCAAACCTATATATTAGATCTTAAGTCTGGCAAGACAGGATGTGATACATTAAAGAACAACGAATCATGGGCTAGAATTTCAAAGTGCTAACAGCTAAAATAAATAATAAATGCACATAAGTAGCAAATAGTCGTATATTTGGCTGTACACATCCTTTTCATATCAGGTGCCTTTTGAAGTGCAATGGATTTTGCAGATAATACCTTCCAGAGACTCAGGTCCTTCCACTACAGAATGATTTTGGATATAGGAAGGCACAGAAATTACTGAAGTCCTGTGTGCTGCCTCAAAGTCATGGATAGCCCTCCTGCAGTAGGTTCTCAACATAGTAACTGGTAGAGGGCTACCAGTGTCATCTATTGCATTTGTATTTCTCAGGATATTTTTGGTGAGAAACAAGACATTTTAGATCTGAATCTCATGGCAGACTCACTGTCTAATGTATCAATTTTGGTTGTTTAATAATGAAATGTCTGCTCAGATAACATACGCAACTTCACATTCCAGTTCCTGTTTGACTTTGTGTTCTTGCTCCTGACATATCCTGCCAGCTATTTATCAAATCCTTTATGGCAAATTCACAGCAATTTGTGTCCTTTTTAGAATAGAACTTGAAAACCAATCCAACCTGCTCATTAAATATCCACTTGCTTTATAAAAAGCATTATTATGTCTTTGTAATATCTTTCATTTGTACCAGAACAAGAAATCAAGTGAGCATACAGGGATTGAACACTCATTGGCCAATCTGTGTCTACAATTTATAGTACAATTCACACAGGTCAAAAGCCTGGGTTTTGGCATGCATGGCTTCTGAAACATAGAGAAATAAGTACTCTAAATTTCTAAACACACAAAAGAAAAACCAACCATTTACCTTTCTTAAAACTTTGTTGTCTTTTCTATTGGTTTTGATCACAGGTTTTGAACACCTACATTCAGACACTTCTCAAGAGTGTTTCCTGAGATTATGAGGAAGAAACTTAACTTAACTCCTAAATGTATTTATGAGAATTACACATACCCACTAGCAGATACATACCAAAAGCTCTAAGGATCAAGAAAACCTTGAGCTGCCTTGCCTAGGTGATGCCTATGTACTACTGTACACAGGTAGCTGTATACTACTGATTTCATCACAATTCCATGTTTGAGGAAGCAAAAAGAAAATTAAGGAGAAAAAAAATTGGAACTGGAGTGGTGAGTGAAGGAGCTTTCAATATTTGTTACAAGACTGATTTTTCACAAGCATCTATTATGTACCATATTAATCTGGTGATTAAACTTCTTTTCAGAAGGTTGTCTGATTTGTCCTAATGGACCAAACTCCACGATTATTAACAATATACATTTATTAACAGGAATTAATAGGTAAAACATGAAAAGAGCATTGGGCTGAATAACTGTGATATTTCCGTCTATATGAAAAGGCCATGACAAAATGAGACATGAGAAAATTAGACTTTCATAATTCCAAGACAAAATCTGGCTTGTAAATTAGTAGGTTTACCAATGTCATCTTGTATGAATTATATAGAATGTATATAGTTATATATGATCAAAGTCAAATCTTTCTAATTTGAGAGAAGTTCCCAATTTCTTGAGAATAACTTCATATCTCTCAAAATCTAGTCTAACCTGGACTTCTAGTTTTATGACTGGGTAGAGAGAAACATAACTTAAAAAATTAGAAACCCTTTGTAATATGTAATAGTGTAATGGTGTAATGGTGCTGTAATCATGGCTCAAAGAAGTAGTAGGGGGCCCAGGGCAAAAGAGATAGATTATGATATCTCATGCTTAAGTTGTGAAGAAAAGAAGCCTAGGTGGTCTGAGCACATCTGCCAAAAACCCATGCAATAAAATTTAGGGAAATGCAACAAGCTCTCTAAATGCCATAGTATGAAGGATGCCCTAATTCCTCTGTTGGATTAGTTGTTAGAGTCATCACAGGGAAGTTCTGCGACAACCCCCTACCCTAGCTTACTTTGAGAAGTGTCTGATTTTTATCTTTTCATCCCATTCACACATTTTCTCTCACACAATGACTACATGGGCTTTCAGGGTAAAGTGAATTTTATCCTATAAGAAATAATGTATTGTATTTTACTGATGAAAAGACTCCGTTCTGTTCACAGTCGATTCTTCTCTCCTTTTCTCTCTCTATTGTGTGTGTATATATTTAAATTACTCTTTAATTGATGTAGTTCTGGTGTCTTTCATTGAAAAAAATGCCTAAAGTTGAGTGAAAGAGAATGGATCCTGAGAACCTGTGGATGTAAAATGAGGCTCAGGCTGTGAGTACTAAAGCAACCTATTTTCATAAATGAAGAAACTATTAGCCTCTTTGTGAAATTAACAATGTGTATCAGATCTATAGGATTGTCATTAATTCTATTCCAACAAGAAAAAAGGCCATAAATTTGAACTATGAAATACTTCCCTAGCACTTACAGTTTCTGAACTATCCAGAAAATTTACTGCTATGTCAAATATATTTTAAATACTGGCTTATCTGAAGCCAGTATTTTCTGGCTTTTGCATTCCTTATCAAAATAATTTTGTACTTAAAGATATAATTTTATTGTATGTGACCTTAGCAGTAATTCCAAGGAGAAGGTTCCCCACAATAATAGTAATAAAAAAGCAATTTATTCTAGATGTTAATTTTAAGGAAATGTAGATTGAAAATCAGGGACATTTTATGGTATTTGTGAAATGTATTGATTATGACCAACTTAATAGTAGAATAAGGTTAATTTTCTACCTATCATGTTCTGAATGTATTCCATTACTAGTTGCTCTCTTTTCTCAGTTCAAATTTATAAGCTGTAGCATTATGATGGGTTCTGGAATCACAAATTCAAGATAAATCTTTTTAGCACATTATATGGAATATCTAATTCTTATAGTATGTGAGAAATGCTTCCTTTTTACTGCTGCATAATCCATTATTGCCAAAGGATCATTCTGAGACCCTTGCATTAATATATAGCTAAGACATTTCCTGGTGTGTGTAAGCAAAGCCTTTTCTCTACAGAATGAATTCTCTGAAGAGCAATACCACGCATAAGGGAAATCCTTGCTTTCTTTAAATTAATGTTTTATTTTAAACCATATTTCAAACAAAATGAGACAAAAGCCCAAATCTGCACAAAGACCTGTAGTTGTTACTGTGTTGCCAAATTTCTTTATAAATGCCATAGATCACAGAAATCTGAACTAGCATTATTTGGTATTTTCATGAAAGGCTTAATTGATGGCATTGAGCATAAAAGTACAAAGTAGATGTGTGATACAAAACATGAGATTTTCAAAACACTTGAGAGGACAGAATGTTTTTCATAAATCAGAGAAACAGTCTGAAACAAAGACTATGAAGTGCAATAAGGACAAAGCAAACAGCTCCACTTTTCCTGCAAACCCCACACATACAAATATAAAATAAGGAATATTTATATATAAGGAATATTTCAGTAATATTCAAATAGAATTTTTTTAAATGATCACAAATTGGTGATGCTCTTGTAGAAAGGAAATATATAATTCTGGGATACTTTTAACACCAGTGTCATACAAGATACAGAGATTTATTGGTGAGTCCTGCCATGTGGTACTATGATAACACTGGGAATAGGGTGTTTAGTTTTGACTAGCACACTACAGGAAGCATTAAGACAAACTAGACAGAAGACAAAACACAGTAATAGCAATGATTAAAATTTTGTAGAGGTGACCTAGGCATAAAAATTGTAAGAACAAGGTTTTCTTAGTATGGAAAAAAAAAAAGAAGACCTAAAAGGAGAATTCCCAATTCATCTGTCATGGAGATAAAGCAACACCAGGATAACGTGACACCATTAAGTTCAATTTATGTCTAAGCTACAACTCCATTACAGAACACTGTTTTTTGTTAATGGTTTCCTATAATTCTTTGTTTGCAGCTATGGATTTTTGTAATGGTTAGTTTATGTTATGCCTGCACATAAACTCATTGCATTTATTTCCTCTTTGAGCACACATTTAATGTCCACAATAAAGGCCAATTCAAACAAAAAAATTCCATACGTATTACCAAGCACCTAATTACTGTAACATTTTGTCAGTTACTCATTCATGAACACTTTGTTAATCTAACCATTTATCATGCTGAACATTGAAGTTAGAAGCTGAAAAACTGAAAATCAAAAAAGACCCCGAGGATATTATCAGTGATTTTACAAATAAATATTTTAAGTCTATCCTAAACATGCAAGTTCACAAAAAATCCCCAAACCAACCAAACAAAACCAAAAAACAAACCTACACCTTCTCAGTAGTATTTGAATATATTTTCAGATATAAAAAAAAAATCAAAGTGCTTAAGATAAGCCATATTTTACAGAATTCTGCTTAGTGCATCTTATGATCTCTTTCATATATGTTATTATTCGTTCTTCATGATTCACTCTTTTACTAGCTACACCTGAAACAATCCCTCTCCTTTTATTAAGTTGAAAATATTCCAGAAAGATTTGTTACAATTGTTTCTCTTGAATAATTGAAACATTTAATGACCTTTTTTCTGCGAAGGCATATTTATCACAGGATTTTTTTCCCTCAAAATTTGATAACCTCAACATTGCATGGGAAACAACAACTCTTACTAATTTTAGAGGCTATTTCACTTCTCCTTACCACAAAATCTGAGAATAGTTGTGGTTGGAGGATCACCTCTGGAGACGATCTAGTCCAACTCCACTACTAAAGTAGGTACACCTAGGGCAGGTTCCATAGGGTTGCCCTCAAAGTAAAGAAGCTTTTCCTCCTATTCTGATGGAACTGCCTGCATTTCCATTTGTGCCTGTTGGCTTTTATCTTGCTGCTGTACACCACTGAAAATAGGCTGACCCCATCCACTTGTAACTTAATATATTTGTACATATTGATAAAATGCCTCCTCAATTGTCTCTTCTCTAGGCTAAACAAGCCCAGCTCTCTTAGCCTTTCCTACTAAGAGAGATGTTCCAGTCCCCTAATCATTTCACACCACTCCACTGGATCCTTTCCAGTAGATCCTTGTCTATCTCAAACTGGTGAACCCAAAACTGACCACAGTACTACAGATGCCACCTCCTCAGGACAGAGTAGGCATGGAGGATAACCTGTCACAACCTGCTGGATACCATTCCTAATGCACCCCTGGGGACAATTGGTCTTCTTGGCCACAAGGGCACACTGCTGGCTCGTGGGACTTGTTGCCACTCAGACCCCCTGGTACTTCTCTGCAGAGCTGCTTTCCAGCAGACCAGCCCCTACCATCACAACCCTTTCTTCTTTAATGGCAACTCACCTCATTCATTATTTTTTCCACCATTAACTAGTCACCTTACCTGCAGGGGTTTTGACCATCAAGTAAAATTTCTCCTTTAAATGAAGAAATAAGAAAAGAGGGATAAAAGATGAGAAGATATAAAAATAACTCATAAGCTCCTTTTTTCAGTTACAAGATATGCATGTAGCTACTGTCAGCTGGTGTGTAATTGCATCAGGCAGTCATAGACCCCAGTCTCTCTGAGGCTGAGTTGCAAACAAGCTCTGTCAGAGGAAGGTCTTTCCTCTCTTCTGCAGGTAGGAATCAGTGGTTACAGAAGCAGATGCTACTACTTGCTTTGTTCTTTGATTTGGAGCAAGGCACTACCTTAATGCATTGTTGGAGAAGATCAAAGGAACCAAGGATAATTTTAAAATAAACTAAGAACCAAATTTCTCAAGATTAAAAAATTGAGAGTTGGAAATTTGTATCATGATTATTAGTTACTGTTTTTCATAAATATGTCATCTGGAGATAAAAAATTCGTTAGGGTTTTTTATATTTAAGGTGAATAAGTTTTCCAGGTCAAAAAAGGATTTATATACTGTGGCAACAATCTGTATATCACTTGTACTACATAATGCTTCAGATCAAGCTACTCTCTGTAGAAAAGAAATAACTGCAGCTGATCCATGCAGCACACCCTAAAGCTCAGCACTAACCTGACAATGCCCTGCCCTGGGAGTCTGACTTTGCAGAGGCAGCAGTGCTTGGCTCTGCTGGAGCACATGGTTCAGCCTGGTCTGCGCCTAGCCACGGTTCTTGGTCCAGGCCCAGGCTGCCTGGCTATCTTGAGCTGTGCCTGATCCTGGTTTTGCCCACTAGGCCTGAGTCTGACCCCCACCTCCAGGCCAACATACCAGCCCAACATACCAGCCCATTCTCCACCAATCCCATCCCCAGGATTGTCCCTAGTTGCCTTTCTGCCTTCCCTGCTTCCCAGCTGGAGCAGTGGGATAGACCTGGCTGGTAACACCCTGCCTTGCCAGGACCTCCTGGTGCCTCCAGCTCCCTGGCCCAAGAAGCTGTTAGCCCCTGCTGTACTGTACGGTGTGGAGAATAACAGAATCACAGAATAAGCTGAGTTAAAAGGGACCCATTAGGATCACTGAGTCCAACTCCTGGTCCTGTACAGTACCATTCCCAAAAGTCACACCATGTACCCAGGAGTATTGTCCAAACACTTCTTGAACTCTGTCAGGCTTGGTGCTGTGACCACTTCACTGGAGAGCCTGGTCCAGTGCCCAACCTCCTTCTGGGTGAAGAACCTTTTCCTAATATCCAGCCTAAACCTCCCCTGACATAACTTCAGGCCATTCCTTTGGGTCCTGTCACTGACCACAGAGCAGAGATCAGTGCCTGCCCCTCCTCTTCCCTCACAAAGAAGTTGTAACTGCAGTGAGGCCTCCACTCAGTCTCCTCTTCTCCAGAGTGAACAGACCAAGGGACCTCAGCTGCTCCTCATGTGGTTTCCCCTAAGGCCCTTCACCATCTTGCACTCATCTGGACGCTCTCTAATAATTTAATACCTTTCTTACATTGTGGTGCCCAAAACTGCACACAGGACTGAAGGTGAGACTGCCACAGAGCAGAGCAGGACAATCCCCTCCCTTGCCCAGCTGGCCATGCTGTGCCTGATGCCCCCCAGGACAGGGTTGGCCCTTCTGGCTGCCAGGGCACTGCTGGCTCATATCCAACTTTCCATTGACTAGGACCCTCACATCCCTTCCTGCTGCACTGTTTTCCCACACCTGGAAAACATTCCAGCATTTCCAGTCTGTTACCCCAGGGTTACCCCATCCCAGGTACAGAATCCAGCACTTTCACTTGATGAACTTCATATGCTTGATGATTGCTCAGCCCTCTGATTTGCCGAGATCTCTTTCCAGGGCCTCCCTGCCTTTGAGGGAGTCAACAGCTCCTCCCAGCTTTGTATCATCTGCAAACTTGCTCAGTATCCCTTCCAGTCCTGTGTCCAAGTCAATTATAAAGATGTTAAATAGCACATGGCCAAAGATGGAGTAGGGATAAGAACCCCACTAGTGACAGGTCACCACTCTGATGTCACCCCATTCACTGTAACCCTTTGTGCCTGTCCCTTTGTGAGGAGCCAGCTGCTCACCCATCACACCATGATGTGTTTACCCAGCTGTATTGGACATTTTGTCCAGAAGGATCCTGTGAGGGGCAGTATCAAAAGCTGTACTGAAATCCAAAAAGATTGCATCAGCTGGCTTCCCTTGATCAGCTAGGTGAGAATACATAAATTATCACAGTTCTTATGAGAACAATGGATCCAGATTGTGGAAGGATTGTCCAAGAGCAGTAAAAGCAAAACTAAATTAATCTGTCTCTATTCTATTTAGATGTGAAATGCAGTTGTTACACTGAACATGTTTGTCAGCTATACAAATTTTAGGTCTATTCTTGGGTGTCCGTTTCTTTCTCTCTTCAAGGACTCTGATGGCATAACAAGGCAGAGGACTTGTCCTTCATCCTAATCTTTCTTTATTGTCTCC
The DNA here is from genome assembly GCA_013399835.1 of Leptocoma aspasia. Classification (NCBI taxonomy): domain Eukaryota; kingdom Metazoa; phylum Chordata; class Aves; order Passeriformes; family Nectariniidae; genus Leptocoma; species Leptocoma aspasia. The sequence goes on along the minus strand of VXAX01007780.1, from coordinate 258,213 downwards.
CTCTTAGCCTGTATGAATTTGGACCTAAGAAAATGCTTTGACTAAGGAATCTCTGATAAAAGGAAACACATATGAATTATCTCTAGCTTTTTTTTTTTTTTTTTTTTTTTTTTGAAAGGGATTATTTAGGCATCTGT
>VXAX01007780.1:103789-239636 GCA_013399835.1 Leptocoma aspasia | reverse complement strand
TTTTTCTTTTTCTTTTTTCTTTTCCCTTTCTATAATATTTGTATTCTGTACTTATATTTGTTATTGTTCTTGTTAAAAATTAATTCTGATATTTTTAATCTGGTCCCTAAGTAACAGTAAAAACCATATTCTGATAATTTCTTGTGGAAACTATCCATGAGAACAGAGGTTTCAGATATTGCCATTGACATTAAGCAGTTATTAAAGGAAATACATGAAATCATAGAACCATAGAATGGTTTGAGCTGAAAGGGACCTTAAGGTCACCTAGTTCCAACCTCCATGCCATAGGCAGGAACATTGTCCACTACATCAGGTTGCTCAAAATTCCATCCAACCTGACCTTGAATACTTCTAGGGCTGGGACATCCAAAGCTTTTCTGAGCAATGTGTTTCAGTGTCTCACCACCCTCAGTGAAGAATTTAATCCTAATGTCTCATCTAAATTTACCCTCTCTCAGTTTTAAGCCATTACCCCTTGTCCTATCACTACATGCCCTTGTAGGAAGTCCCTCTACATCTTTCTTGTAATACCCCTTGACAGAGCTGGAGCCAGAGGATCCATTCTGCCAAGCTTGTCTCAGATCTCTAGACTTTCATCCCCATACTTTTCTCTCTCTGATCCCTTAAGTCTTGAAGTGCATCCCAGGATGGCAGAGTTTAGCAGCACAGGGAAGACACCATGAGCTTAAAGACACCAAGAGGCTAAATCCTCTTCAAGGATTTGAGATTTGAGAACAATGGGTAAAAATTCTCTAAATTTGAGGTTTGTACAGAATGCAGTCTTTTTACTTCTTGGATCACTGGTCTAATCTCTGACATGATACATAAAAAGACTGGCACAACCACCAACAGAATTAAAAAGAGAGTGTCTTCTTGTTTTACAGAAAGAAAAGGCTGCACATCTAACCTGAGAAGAGGATCTCAAGATGTAATACTAATCTGAAAATAACCTCTTCTTACAGCTCAGAATTAAACTTATAGACTCTGAAATGTATATGGTTTCAAGTCCACTTTGATTTCTCATTTTCTGTTAACCAGTTCAAGATGGAAATAAACTTCCATGTAATATATTTAATATTTACCCTTCAGCATGCACCATATTCTGCAAAATTTCTAACACTACCATGTCAACACTTTTGTGGATCCACTCCTTGAATTTAAAATTTCTTAAAACCAGTACAGTCAATGCATGTAAATCTGGCCTTCTGAGTACAGACTAAGCACAACTGAAAGTAAAAACTTTTCTATGTTTTGAATAAATTTATTAAATCCTCTTAAATTATGTATCACATTAAATCTCTAAGTTCAAGAGACTCATGACAGTTTTGTCTTTCATTATTTTTTCTTTTTTGGTCAAATTTTTATGAGCACTTCTCTTGATACCTATGTAATGTTCTGTTCTGTTTGCTTCAATTAAGATCATTACCATGTTTGAGGTCTAACTTCTCTAACAAATCATATAAAATGAGTATGACAGTGGGTGTGCCTCTTTTAAAAGATACAGCAATAATTATGACAGATTACTGGAACTCAATTGTTTAAGAACACAAAATTTCTGTTTAAACTTTGTGTGTCATAAATTGTCTCCATCTTTCACTAGGTTCTTCCCATCAAACTACATCTTCCCAAGAGGATATAAAATATAGTCTCTTCAAAACCAAATTAAAGAACTAAGGAATTTTAAATACTGACCCTTTCTATCAAATAAACTTGAACTGCAAAATGATGAAAAGCTCCGAGAATGTTCTGATGGAGAACAACTAATCCATATATTGTCATGGCAACCAGAATGAATGCAAACTCATTTTTACACTAGAAATTGAAAACATTACTGTCAGGTAATAAAACTAATTAGTTTCAATTAATAATATCTATTGAAAAGTTTTACATTTCCAAGCGTGACTACTATTAGGCATATACAAATTTAGAATCAGGAGAAATAATAAATATTATTTATTTGTATTTATGAAAATAATTGAACTTTTAAGCAACTGATTTTTCATTAGGAAAAAGAAAAAATTACTCTTAGTACCATTATTGCTAGTTTAGGAAAAAAAACCACACTAAAAGCAGAAGCCTAGAATGTGAATGAATACTGTAGAAAGCTGACATTAAAATAAGAATTTTTGTGTTTTGTTGTGTGTGGAATATAGCAAAATTTATTAAAACTAGTAGAAAAAATATAGCTTGTTGAGCACATGAGATTAGGTGAAAAATCTGTAGAGGTGGCTAGCACATTAGGTGATCGCTAAAGTAATACTTGCAGTTCTAAATAATAACCATTTCCAGCTGAGCTATATAGCAGAGAAATGCTAGGTGAAGATGTGTTTCAGTGAGAATTTTACAGGAAAGCAATTTTTGTAAGATTTTGTGAGAAGAAATTGAGAATATCCTTCTTGCAGGAAAAGCAGTTTGCAGTCAAACATCTTCTCTTCCATTTACATTATGAAAACTGATAATGGCAAAGTTGGTTAGCCTGAATGAAACAATTCTTAAACAATTTTATATTCTCTACTAAACAATGCACATGGGATCTTTCTACAGCTTATTCACGAACAAAGCCTATGATAACCTAGTTTGAAGGTGGGTACTGCAAAGTAGTCACACCTGAAGCCTTTCTGAGATACTGATGTTTGAGCAAATGATAATGTGAACTGCTAAAGTGGAGATTTTGTGGAGAATTCCAGCCCTGTAGGAATGAATTACACAAAACAAGGGTCAATAATTCCCTTTTGACTATTCGGTGATACTAGCCAATCTTGTGTTTGCAAGATAGAAAATTCCATATTGCTAGTGACCGCACTTCGTAAACACACGGGTACAAGAATATCTGTACATATAGATATGCTTGAACAAACCCATGATTTTTTTGAGGGTGAAATAAAGTGTATTCTAAAGGCTCAATGGTCCTAAATAACGTACTATCTTACCTTCTGTAAAAAGAGACAAGAAAATCAAAATCAAAATTTAAATCAAAATCAAAATTAAAATTCCATTTTTGCTGCAGGAATGATATGGGCTTAGAGGCTCTAGGATTTCTTTCTCCAAGAGATTTGCAGTTACTCTGAACACAAAAAGCAATACATGCTTACTTGTTGAAATCTAGACCGCAGTGCAATAATCTGCCTTGACGTTTGGCCCATCTAAAACTGTCAAACATATTTCTTTTATAGGACAATGGATTTTCACTAATAATGAAGTGACTATAAAGTTAAGGGGATTTGATTCAGTGACTTCAAATCATGGCATCACTGACACATGTAGAAACATCTCCCCTGTTTCCATGTAGGCACAGTTAAGGGACTAAGGTACCAGATGGAATAAGTTCCAATACTTGCTCTCAGGTGGTTTGGTGTTGTAATTGAGGCAATAAGCAATTAACTCTAATTATTCTCATGAAGATAAGCAAGTATGACCTTGGTCTGATATGGCTAGGGAATTTGTGGGGTGTATCTGAATGTACAATCATTGAGACGTGGCTTTTCATAGTAAATCTACTCTTTAACATGGGAATTTTATTAGAAGTATATGTTGGTTAGTAATGAGACCCATGAGCTTGTGAGAAATAATGGCCATTCCAGGTGTCTTCTGAGTGCACTTAATGATCAGCTAGGGTTTTAATAAGACTTAGATTTCCAAAAGCTATTTCTGTATAGATGTTAGCTTTAGGTGTTTTGAAAATGGAATTGGAGAGGGAAGATTAATGTTAGGACATCATTAAGTGGCACTAAGATTGCTAATTCAACCTGCTATTTCTGCTTTGGAATGTAAGATTAGGATTTATTTCTATCTGAAAGAAGCAGAATTTTAAAAATAGCATAAAATCCATTACAATGATGAAGAAAAACAGTAATAGTCTAGAACGATGTTTTAATTAATATTGGGCTAACCCTGGGCGACTGGAAATGTCAACTGCAATTAGCCATGCCAAGCCACAGTGTGTGCAGTCTAGTGACCAAAAAGATGATGATTTGAGGAAAGCAGAAAAAAGAAACTGTAAAGCACCTAATATTAATGCACGTGAAACTTAAAAGGAATGGAAACTGCAGTTATGCTGGACTGAGAGAGACACAGATGTTGGCACCAAACATTAGCTTCTGGCAGTGCCAGGCTAGTTTAATCCAGGGTTTACTGGAAAATATGATTGTGAAAGTAATGCATATTTTTCAATGTGTAATTTTAACTCATCTTGGCTCTTCTTTGTCTGCTTTTCTATGCATACAATGAAAATACATATTAAATTTTTTCCCTTCTCTCCCTTTTGTGGAGAAGATTGGTGTCTGAAATTCAACTGCAGCAAGTTCATTTTCTGCAAGTAATATTATCACGTGTCCCATTGTTAAGCAGAAAAAATGCTATTTCAAGTTCTCTGCAGGTTTAAGAGACCTTTTATTTATGCTGTAACATTACTGTTTTCACCAACTTCAGAGGACAATATAAGAAAAGCAGCTGCTGAAAGCCAAAATGTTACCTTATAAATAAAGCATTTATCTACTTTATCTTTTGAATACCATTTATTTTCTGAAAATGGAATGTGCACCAAATAAACAATATTTCATAGGACTGATAGCTGATAGACTGTTTTCCTTAAATTTTAAGCCCTTCTCAAATACAAGGTTCTATTGTTCTCTCTAGGACTGACAAAGTTCTCTTGTGTATTCAATAGCTTTGAAGATGTTTTTGTTTTGGTCAGAAATGTTATTCTGACTTCAAGAGTGCATCATCTGGTAAGGAAGAATTAACTAAAACCAAAACCCAAAGCCAGTGGTAAGAAAATGTAAATGATTGTTTTCAGGCACTGCTTGGAGCATTGACTAAAATGTAATTACAAATCATCTGGAGTAATACTGGAGAGACTACTAAGTAAAAGTTTCATGGGTGGGTGCAGAAAAGCAATATAGTGTTGTATAATTTTTTCTGAACATTTTCTTTTTTACCCTGTTATGGACCACTCCTGTGTAGCCCTTCAATCAGCATTACAAAAAATAGTCGGAATGTCTCAGCTGAAATTAAGATAGAGATGAATGTTTTCCACTAAAATAGAGACAGACAGACATGGCAAATCTCTTGGACTTTATGAGTCACCTAAAGATTTGTCTTCAGAATGAACAGTAGAATAGGCTATGTAGATAACAAATCAAATTGTTTAGTTGATTTATCTATGTAGCCTATTCTATTATAAATGATGTCAAGATCTGAAAATCTTCCAGTGAAATACTGAGCCAGATGACTAATACCATTCACCTCTTCCTTATTTTTCTATCTTAGCTTCTGAGCCCATTATACGTACTTGGGTTTTGGGGTTTTTTTTTTGTTTTGTTTTGTTTTTTTGGCTTTTTTTAGGGTGTTTTCATTACTACTAGTAGTCTAATAAATATGCCAGAGTGGGGCAGGTTGGAGGCAAGCTCCTTGCCCCTGGAATAAAAAATAGTGATTTTGGTACTGGTATTTACTTTCCAGTCTTTCTTCTACTGTATTTTCCAGAGTATTGTCCCAGGAGTGTTTAGTAAATTTTCTGATGTATTTTGATGTGTGAACTAGACATTTTATTGACACCTATACCTTTTAATCCTGAGTTCATCTATAGTGTTCAATTATGTGAAGAAAAAGCCTCTTGCATTCCTTTTGCATTTGTGCTTAGTAAATATTTTGTACACATATTTAATTTACTGGAGTTGATCACATCGGTTTATCCCAACTTCAGTTGCTGTTGAATAGAGTTAGTGGTTAACTAGATAGCTTTTTAGTATTAAATGTTAATTCACTATTCTGAACTGTTTTCAAAACTTGAAATTATTCATTCAAATAGAACAAGAATGACAGTAGTGCAAAATAGTTACCAATTTTCTGCCCCATCTCACTCTCACTCAGACCTACAGAGATCTGATATGCATCCCTTCTCTCTCATATGGACACTGCCAAACATGCATTGGTACTGCACTTCACGGGCACTTCTGCAGTGTAAATACACTTTTCCACTTCACAGCCTAGGGGTATGGATATGTACTTTCACTGTTCTTCCTAAAAGTCATCTTTGGACAAACACATAGTGATGCTGGATCAAAAAATGTGTGTGCAGAAGCAAGTACGAGAATATGGGTGGAGCTGGGCCCATCTCATCTGTAAACCAAGAAATTATGTGAGCATAACTAAGCACTCTGTACTCTAGGAAACTTACTTATTTTTCTCTACCACAAGGCAAGAAAAATTTTAAAAAGTCTTGGATTTTCAAACTGGCCTCTGGAATGAACTTGGAATCCAATGACTGAATAAGCTCAACTCTCATGCAGTTGCAAGTTAGGTGACTGAAATGACAATTGTCTTGAGAAATTTCTGAGAACTTAGCCTTCTCAGTATTGTACGCTTCAAGCTCCAATCTAATTGCCTATTTTTCCTATATGGTTTGAATGCTGGTTTTATCTGTGCTTTAGGCTCCCCACCCTTATATATGCACAACGTGAAACAGCTTTTAGGCCAGCAGCAAGTATGTTCTCATTTGTTACCTACCCTCTCTACTTTCAAGTAATTTTAAAATAGTTTTAATTTTTTTTCTCATTTTCATTCAAATTGCTTTTCCATGCTGCATTAAGTGACCAGTTTTTATATCACAAAACATATTAGTTTGCATTGTAGATATTGTATGAACATATTTAAATGACAACTTCTTAATGTTATGGTGATATTTTACACCAAGTAAAGTGTGTTTAAATTCATTAGACTTAGAGAAAGTGTAAATCAGGTAACAATAGATAATCGCTTTATTCCTGTAGTAGTTATTGCTTCAGGCAGATAGGATTATTTAATAAGTCTCTGATGAAATGCAGTGACAGAGGATCTTAGTGGTGTACCTGCCAGAATGTCTAAGAAAACTGAAGGTGTAAGTGAAGAAACTTGAAAGAAATACTGTTCCAGCAAACTCATAACAAAGGTACATTTTCTGTGGTTTTTATACTTTATATTATTTCCTTAATTAAAGAAAAATAAAAACTAAATAAAAGTCTGGTCAGAATACAAAGTTATTATTCATGATTGTTTGCAACTCAGCTCAGGATGGCTGTCAAGCACTGGCTTTTCAAACCATCTGAGCGTGGCAGTCAGCTGCCTAAACACAGGTAACTACTGCAACTTCAGAGGTTTCAGATCCATTAGTCCTTCACCTGTTACCTTGCTAAGGTATGGTTATCCTGTAGGTCTTGTTGAGGTCATACCTGCTGACCTCATTTCAGATACCCTAGAGCATTTCATGTAGTCTACATTTACACAATTGGATTCTACACTCAGTGTCCCTCAGTTGAAAGCTACATTTTGCTGAAAACAGGCCACAGCATATCAGTAGAAGTCCTTCCAAAATGTCTTCTTTTTTTCTCTATGTTGCACTGGGGAACAAAGATTTATGGTCAAGGCACAGCCCAGAGACAATGAGTAAGTTGTTTGAAATCAGAAGGAAAACATAGAACCTATTTGCCACCTAGAGAAACAGTGGGAATTGGACAAGTTCTAATGTTGGCTAAAACCACTGTATTCCATAGAAGTATCACTAACAAACTATCACATGGGTCATGGAATATGTTCACCCTCGGGAAAAAATTTGTAAGGATAGCAATCCATGCCCTGACGAAACTTGCAGAAAATAAAAGAAGCAACACTTCTTTTGGTGTAAAGAGAAAGAAAACAAAATGTGTAAGCAAACTGAGATATGCCTAATTTTGTACTGCTGTTTACTGCTATTACACTAGTTACTTGAGTAGGCTGAATGTATTTCTAAAGTGTACTAAGATCACAACCAAAGAAAGATATGGTAACTGACTTCCCTCTAATTGTGTACTCCTCAGAAAATCAGAACGTGGATATTTAATACCTTTAGAATGCTGTCAGTTGGATTTGTACAATATTTTCATAGAATTTAATAAATAAGGTATTATCTGCAGCTGTGAAAGCAGAGTGCTTTTTGAGTTTTTAGGGTTTTTAGATGGTTTCTGACTAAAAAAAATAGGAAAGATGGTTTGGTCAAAATAACATGGAAATGATGATAGTTTTAATTGAATAAAAATGCAAAACAGTCAACTGGAGTACAACCCTAGCCGGGACAAATTCAAATATTGTGTCTAATCTTAGCTAAAATTTTCTAGCTTAGTCTTTGTTGTTGTGGTGTGATAATGAGGCCCTGACACAGTAGCCTGCATGCCCAAGTAGGACAAAGTCTTAGCAATATTCCTAGAAAGAGAAAGAACTCACAGCTGTGTTAACGTCACACGTTCATCTCTGTATGTGCATGAGAGGACTGCATGAGACTGCCTCTACTGCAGAAAATACATAGATCAACTGTGCTATAAAGGTGGGTTTGGTTGCTTTTCACTTTTGATTATATCTTTGTTATGGATTATTATGAACTAAAAACTTCCAGAACTTTAATGTAACAAAATGAGGCCAAGATATCTTCATATCCTCTGCTGATTTCTAGCTCTAAAGTACTCTGTTATGAGCTGAGGTAGCAGTGAAGCAAGTACTTAAAATCTTTTTAGCACATCTGGAATAGGAATCCAGAAGGTGATAATAACTTTGAAAACAACCACTAATTGGTTTTAAATATAGGGAAAGCCAAACAAATTGGCCTTGAGTTATAAAACTAGCAGTATCATCCATGACTTAGTCTAATTATGTCATTTTAAAGAAATATACTGTTAAGACAATAACCTTCATGAGTGGAGGGAAAAGGGCTCTGTGCATGGGCATGGGCAACAGGCATGGGCCAGAATGCTATCCAGGACTCAACCATACTCATCAGTACGAACTGTTTACGTGGTCTGCGCTGGCTATCTAAACTGGGCTGGGGACACATGATCCTTGTCAGGTTGTGAGTGCCATAGCATAGAAATCTTACACTAGAAGCTTTATAATAGGCATTGCTATTCACCTGCTAAACCCGTGCTGCTTAGTAAATAAATTTCAAGTTATGTCACTGAGTAATGTGGATCTTTTTTTCTGTAAACCCGTTCTAAATCCCCCCTGTCATGTCTACACAGCTGTCACAGCTGGCTCATCTTCATTTTTGCCTAATTTACATGTCACACTAACTGAGCTAACTCAGCTGTGTTTATATTAGGACTTTACAAGTATATCACATTAGTCAAAAAAACAAAATACTTACAAATAACTATAATCTTGACTGCAACTCAGATTTTCTTAGCGACAGATTTCAGTACAGTACTTTGCAGAACCGTGGCTGTTGTATGACTGTGAGCAGGTGAATGACAGTAGCATAAACTGTTTCATTACTTCAGCAGCAGCGGAGGATGCAAATAATCTTTTAGAAGGCATTAAAAAAACCCCTGTCAATACTAGAAACAGATTAATAGATATCAATTAATAGCTAAAATATACTTAAAAATACATAGCTTATTAAAAAAAGGCAAAAGACAACATGGGGAAAACTTATATTGTTTATATAAACCAAAGTTTGAGGATTTGTTAACAGTGAAAAAAAAACCTTTTTGGGATGACAGTAGGTTTTTTCAGGCCTAAGCAAAATTGCTAGCAGAGATTTTAGGATAACTGTGTAAGTTTTTTTCAGAAATTCTCAATCCTGGAACTCTGCTGTTTTTCCAACAGTACCTTCTGAATTTGTAAAATCTAGTGTGATCTGTGCTTTCAGTTTTGTCACTGTCTTCTACCACAGTAGGTTATTTGGGATTTCAATGAGGGAAACATTTATTGGCTTGATTTTACACATATGCTTCCACACACTAAGTATATACTTCTGGTTTTGCTTAAGATTTTCTGCTCCAAAATAAACTAAGCAAATATGCAAAGCTGAATGCTTTTGGGTTTTGTTTGCATTTTCTGTCTCATTCTATCCAAGGATGCAGCAAGTATTCCTGTAATGTAGTGTTGCCAGCAAGATTTATAATATGGAATTACAAAAATTTGTCCATCCATGGAAAAGATGTTCATGTTTTTAGAAATTGGCGTAATGTATTTAAAAAAAATAAAGTGTATTTGTTTAACTCTCATAACCATTAGTAAAGACCAAATTATTTGCCTATTGAATTAATGTGATAACAATAGTCATGCAAGCAGCGTCTGCTGTGTTCAGATTGAGCTTGCATTTAGTTCTAGTGGCAGTGTTTAGATTGATGAGCAATGCAGATGAGTCATTCTGGGTCCTTGGCACTGGAGTATGTTATAATTGTAGTGTAATGAGATAACGAAGAGACTCTGACTTTAAATTAGAAAAAAATAAAAGGGGTAGGCTTGGGGATACGAACAGTTGAAAACAGAGAATACCAATTAGCTTTTCCATTTCCCTCTGCTCTTTTGCCCTCTCTTCCCCAATCCCTTTCCATTATACCCTATTTAAGAACTACAGTTCATGAATTTTTGCAATAATAGGAGTATTTGAATCAGAAACAAAATGTATCACATGTAGGACATTCATTTTTGAACATGTTATACACAAAGGTGGAATTGAAGAGACATTCATTTCAGATTTCAGTGTTTTGAAACTTTTCATTTTAGATTTCAAAAGCTGCAATTACATGATGATATTTGATGTATTCCAAAAGTGATGTTTCATACATAGGACATCTGATATTTATTGAAAATGCTAGAAAAAATCCCATTCTAACCATCATAATTTAAATATCATCTCATTCATACTCTCTTCAGGATACTTTAAAACAGGCCTAGAAGGGTCTATTAAATTGCATTTAAGCCCAGTACACTTTGCAGGTGTCCAGTATAATGAACACTTTAAATGGCTATGCTCTAAGGTTAATTTGTTCTGTAAAATTGCCCAGACCCCTCTAGAGTATTCATTAGTAGAATAAAACAGAGACCTAATCCAGATAGATGCTAAAGGATTATCATTATTGCTGTAAGGACGACTTTGATAAAATTCTAATTGGAATTGCCGCATGGGGACTGAACAAATGAAGCAGATTATGATAAATACAGGGTTTCAGACCTCTCTAACTAAATTCTGAGACTGAGGTAAAATAAAGTGATCAAACTCATCTGAAAACAGATAGCTACCTCAATTTACTCCAGAATTTCTTAGAGTGGCATGAAAATTATACTCAACTGCATATAATTACACCAAATGTCAGCACAATACAATTAGAGCTAAAGGACCATTGCATATTCATTTTGCTTTTAACAGCATTTCATTGCAAACAGTTTTTTTGTCTCATTAGTGTAGGACTGACAGATTTAAACCTATAGTTATACAGATTCATCCATAATAATATTAAACAAGAGAATTATATTTTCTTTTCTCTCTGCACTATATAAAAAGGAGAAATTTTCTGCTGGGCCTTTTAAACACAAAAGAGAATTAACATTATATAAATAAAATAAAAACAAACTATCTTATTTTACATTCAGATATATAACTGGTAAAATTCCTGTGTCGTGAATCCACAGTTTATATGCCATTAAAACAGATTGTGAATTAGTCATTGTACATGTCCATCAAATACAAGTTTTCTTTTCATCATTGTTATAGGTTTTATGGTCAGCAAAACAAAAAAAAAAAATTTCCACTCAATGTGAATTACAGTGGCAGACCGCAGCCTTCAGGGATAGAGAATCCACAAATTCTCTGGGCAACCTGTTCCTGTGCCTCACCACCCTCACAGAAAACATCTAAATCTAAACCTACTCTCTTTCAGTTTAAAGCCATTACTCCATGTCCTACTACTACTTGCCTTAGTCAAAAGCCCTCCCCAGCTTTCTTGTAGGCCCTTTAGGTACTGAAAGGCTGCTGGAAGATCTCACCAGAGCCTTCTTCAGGCTGAACAACCCCAACTTTCTCAGACTGATTTATAGGAGGGGTGCACTATCCCTCTGATCAGCATTGTGGCACCCCTCTGGACTTACTCCAATATGTCCATCTCCTTCCTGTGCTGAGGACCCCAGAGCTGGATACAGTTACTCCAGAGGGGTCTCAGCAGAGCAGAGCAGAGGGGCAGAATCCCCTCCCTGGCCCTGCTGCCCACAGTGGTCTGACGCAGCCCAGGACAGGTTTGGCTTTCTGGGCTGTGAGTGCACGTGGCTGGGCCATGTCCAGCCTCTCACCCACCTGTGACCCCAAGTCCCTCTCGACAGGGCTGTTTTTTATCTGTTCATCCCTCAGCCTGTGTTGATGCCAGAGGTTGTCCTGACTCAGGTGCAGCAGCTTGTACTTGGCCTCGTTAAAGTGCGTGAAATTCGCATGGGCCTGATTCTTGAGCTTGTCCAGGTTCCTCTGGATGGCATCCCCTCCTTCAGGTCTATCAACTGCACCCTCAGCTTGCAGTTGTCTGCAAACTTGATGAGGGTGCACTCAACCCCTTTGTCTGTTTTAAGTAACTGCATCGATAACTGCAGCCACTTTTACCAAATTTTCTGAGTAAATAGAGCTGAAACTTTAATTCCCTTTTAAAGAAATTTAAGGCAGCCCTGGTTAGGTATTTTTTTGGTTGTTTGGAGGGGTTTTTTTATTAACATAAGAAATATTTCCTACTGAACTAGGGTTTTCCACTCTAGGATTTACATTTGAATCCAGTTATACCTACAAAAAGTTATCCAAAATATCAGTGGAAGAATAATATCAGAGTTAACATATTAATTATGTAGAATTTAAAAACAAATAAAGAGCCTAAAATTTGGGGAAAAGAATGAATAGAAAGTCCATTTCAAAATTATTTTTGCAAGACATATTGAGGCATAATCTTTAAGTATATATTTTCATCAGCAAAGACTATATTTATATTTTTTCATTATACTGTTTACTTAGAATTGCTACAGGTTATAACTGAGCATAGCCTGAATTTAAAAAAAGCCATATAATTCAGAAAGATGAAAATCATGTGATTTTGATCTGATTAATTTCTATAAATAAGTCATTTTAATTTTATATAGCAGAAATTTTTCAATTTTTTCCAACTATATTAATTGCTTAAATAAAAAAGAAATCCGTCCAGTAATTCCTATTTCCACTATCTCTTTAAAGGCTCTTATATACACCACTATCCCTGCTAATTTCTCTAAATCTATTCTTGTAGTGTGTCACAGACCTATAGCTACCCACATATGAAGAACATGGAGGCCTCACAAACATCCTGTTTTCTGCTGTCAGTTATGGAACAGAAATACTTGATTTTCCTCTGCCTCACAATGCTCTTCCACTGTGGCTTCTCACACCTGATGGGTGTGTCTTGGCAGTTGTTTCACCTAGAGAGACATAAAACAGGTAGAAAACAACTCCTGTTGTATCATCTACTCTCTTTGTAATTTTTTTGCGATGCTGATATAGATTTATATGCTTTATGTTTGAGACTGGCCATCTCTATTCACATCTTTGCTGTGTATCTGGCCATCTCTATTCACTCTTTGCTGTGTATCTAATCCAAGAAACCTTAAAAATAGAAATGGCCATAACCTTTCTTCCAAGGAAGGTCTATCAGACTGCTGTATATCTCTGTCCCAAATCCAGTTCTATATTTTTGTTTAATGACAATAAAATCTCTTCCTAACGTGTAACATGCCTAAATGTATAACACATTTTAATGCTTTCTTATAGTGCTGTTACCACCATGGAAAATCCATGTCGATTAGTTGATACAATGTGTCTAGCTTCTCTACTGTGAAGCGCTATTGGTGTATTTTTTTATTGCTTGCAATATTATCCATGCTACATTCCTGCAGCAGAAACATTTAGTAGAAAATTGCTAGCTCCTGTCTTACTACACAGTCAGATTTGAACTAGTGTCTACCCTTCTACTTTTTCTATTCATGAATCACCATAGAAATTAATAAAATACCTCTTTTCAGTTCCTGTATGTCATGGTTTAACCCCAGTCAGCAGCCAAGCCCCACACAGGCTCTCCCTCACTCCCTCGCCAGTGAGATCAGGGGGAAAATCAAAAGATAAAGAACTTGTGGGTTGAGATAAAGACAGTTTAGTAGGGAAAGTAGAAGCCACACACACACAAGCAAAACAAAACAAGGAATTAATTCACTGCTTCCCATGGGCAGTCAGGTGCTCAACCATCCCTGGAAGAGCAGGGCTCTGTCTCAGGTAACTGTGACTTGGGAAGACAAAGAACAAATGTCCCCTCCTTTCTTTTTCTTCCCCCCACTTTATACACTGAGCATGATGTCATGTGGTCTGGACTATCCCTTTGGTCAGTTTGGGTGACCTGTCCTGGCTGTGTCTCCTCCCAGCCTCCCATGCACCCCCAACTTCCTTGGCAGCACAGCAGTACAAAAAGCAGAAAAGGCCTTGGCTCTGTGTAAGTCCTGCCCAGCAATAACAAAAACATCTCTATATTATCAGCCCTATGTTCAGCTCAAATCCAAAACACAGCCACATACTAGCCACTGTGAAGGAAATTACTGCAGCTGAAACCAGCACACCATATCTTTTAAAACCTTTTTTTTTTTTTTTTGCGGCATCCAACTATCACACTTCTTATTGTCTTCTGTTGTCTCTTATACTCTGAGCTATAATTGAGTTAGATGCTTAAATCAATGTACTAAACAGTGCTTTTATTTTAGTTCAGCATAAAGATATATGATATTATGTGTTTACCTTTTTTTTTCCGAGTGATTGCTAATAGTAACTAAAATTTTCTCCCAAGAGTGGCTTTAAAATTACCTATTTAAGTCCATATATGAATTACTAAACATTTAAATTTCATGGTTTTAAGATTAGTTATTTTGTTCTCACAAACACTAAGATCAAAGAAAATCTAAGGAGAAGAATAGCAAGTTGTTGGAAATATGGGAAAAAATGTATTTTAAGTGATAAGTATTTTTTTGCCATTCTACATCTTTGTCAAATGTTTGTTGGTTCACTTCTATAGTTCTTGTTGGTGTTATGTGTCTGTGCAGGATTGTTTTGTACAATAGACTTTTAATAAAGTCCAGAATGAGAGGATAGTATAACCAAAACATCTGAAGATTCTAGTCATCTTCCTATTAACTGACAGAAAAGTTCTAATTTTAGCTTTATTTATTTGCAGGGTAAATTATTTTACTTATTGCCATTAAATCTAAAAATGTGCTGACAGATTAAGAAAACACTCTTAACATATCCCTTTACAAATTCATTGTAGTGGCAAAGATCTCTAATAAAGGGAACCTTCTACATCCATTCTTCATAACAGTACTTTGATAAGACAGATACTATTTTTGTTTTCAGTTCTCTCTTTTTGATTGTGATACTGTACACTGAATTGTTGTATGCTAATGGTGGTGCCTAAGAGTATCATCATATAAATTTTGGATAGAAAGCATATGTACACCAGGGCATCAATTAGGTAACTGCAATTATACTGGCTGCACTATCTGCCTTAAAAGTGGACTTTTTGCTCGGCACATTAGTACATTATATAGTTACAAAACCATTTGTGCCAGCTATCTACTACAGAATGAAGTTCAAATAATTGGTTTTGACATAGACAGCACTAAGTGATCAGAATTTCAACTGAAACATTTTCCTTTCTACTACCATTTGCTGACACTGGATATCAGTCATGGACTTCTTTCTATTTTGCTCGAAGATTTATTTTCTGGGTTATTCTATGTACTCAGTCTGGGAGTTCATTCAAGCAAACTGCCAATCTATGCAGTTTTGATTGTTTAAAAAGGAAAGCTTTTAGGATTAAAGCATTTTTGGGTACACCTGCTCTAAGAAAAATGTCTTCAAGACCTAATGCAGCCCAAATGTGATTTGGAAGAGGGTAATCTTCTCTCTGTACTGCAGGGCAAAACCAGAACTGGGTGGACTGAAGGGCTGCTAAAAGAGAGTGGCAGCATGGCTGTTAAGCAGTGACAGACACACTCTCACTTCCATTCCTCAAAATGTACAAGCACAATAGTAAGGAAATAGAATAGAGACTGAAGGTGAACCCAAAGATCTCTAAATTCTCTTCTCCCATAAGTGTATCCAGATTACAATAATTTAATCTGTTAAATCTACACATCCAATCTACACATCCAGCTCTGAATTATCAGTCATAATAAATGAATATTTATTCATTTGTGTGCATAAAAGAGAAATATACAATCATATATGCGATGTGATGGACAGACAAATAAAGAGGAGAAAAATACCTCATTGAGTACCTATGAACAGATATTTAAATTTTGAAATTTAGCATAAATTGTAACAAGGGTTCTGCAAGCCACGTCATACACTTCAGAGCAGTTGGAAAGGAATGAGTAAAGAGAGGTGAAGAACAAAACAATTAAACAGTACTTCAAGGTTTTCAGAATGCCAAGGAAATTTTTACGTGTATGAGTGGAAGCAGGAAAATAAGTACCTTGACAAGAGAATTTTTGTCAGGGTGCTTTCTGCAGAGGAAATTATTCTGCAGTGAGATGCCAAATTTACCCAATTATTTCTGGTCATTTCTGGACTACTTTTTTTCTACTTCCTCTCCAGATGCCTAACATTTACTAAGTGTTGCCAAGGTTCTAGGAAAAAAAAATATACTCACCTGACAGAACACTGTCCATAGCACAAGGAACAATTTAAAATCAACCATAGGTCACTCTAGTCCTACCAAAGTACTATGGTGAGACATAAAATTAGTTAACATTCAATATGGTCCAAAATGTCTAATATGAACCTATTCGCAAAATCTCTTGTTGTTTTCATTATATTTATTCATATGAGGATTATCATCATAGGTATTCTTAAAACTGTTCACAAAAATCAATCCCTAATATGCTCAGATGTTGATTACTCTGTTTCTACTTGAGATTAAAAAAAAAAACCCAACGAAATCCCAGGCCAATAGCCACTAAAAGTGTTTGACTGTCAATCACTTGTTATAATTTGAAGGCTATTGCAGTAATATCCAACATGATTGGGAGGTTAACCCAAAACCTGCTCAATACCAGACTTAGGGCTAGTCTTCAAAATGCACAGTTAATAATTAAATTTATTCTTTCTCCCACCTTCTTTTTTACACATGTTAGAAATTTTGTTTCAGATAGATATATTCAGCCAATTTTTAAATATTATTTTATAGGGTAAATGGGAAATCAGAGCTTGAGTTCTCACAGTTTATCTTTTTGCAATGAACTACATCTCAGTTTATTATTCTCAATCTAATTCTCAGTTTAGTAACATTTGGTATGTGTTGCAAATACACAGTACAATTTGCAGTCTGTTACACCATTGGGTAATTTGCCATAAAGAAACAAGAATGTACAATTAATGATTTAGTATGTATTTCAACATGAAAAAAAAGGAGGAAATATTCACAGCATTTCTCATTGAAACAAAAGAAAATTGCTGTTCCTTGACATTTCTTCAGTCTCTTGGTTCCTGCTGCATATGATATCTTTTAAGGATATGCAAAACCAAATTAAGGGAAAGGGAGGAAGTTTGAAAAGCTTTTCTAGCTTCATCTGAAAGAAGAAAATTATCTATTTACAACAACTATAAGCTTGATGAGGACAACATAATCTGGAACTAGTGAAAATAATTTATTTAATAAAAGTCTTCAAAAGTTAACTCTCTCAGTCAAAGTTCTGATAAATTTAAACACTTTGTCTGTCAGTAAGGATTTATTTCCTCTTCCCTTTCAAACAGTATTTCCAGTCATATTCTCACCAAGGCCAGTGATGCACTCAAGTCTCAACTCACCAAGTCTAGGAAAAACTCTTCATTTTTAAAATCAGAATAGAATTTTTTAGTTCTCATTTACAATACGAGGCACTTTCAAAACAATGATCCTTATGTCAATCTGATGTTCTTAACACAGTTCCAATATTAAATTTGAAGCATCATTTGTCTTTTGAAATACCTATTTTTTTAAAATGCTTTAGGTTTATTTACAAAACAAGATAGTCTTATTGTATTGTAACATGGCCGAAACAACATTGCCAAACTTATGCCTTTTCTGCACCTCCTCATGTCACTCCCTGAAACAATGTGTGTTAGTCTGTAAAACAACTACTTTCCAAGAATCTAATTTTTCTCATGCAAGAAATACCAGAAAATGTTAAGCAATTTGGGGCGCATGGTTAGTTGAAGACAAAAGCAAGTAGACGTTACCTTTTTTTTTTACAGTCCAAAAGTAAAATGTGTTGAATGGGAAAAGGTGATAAATCCTTTTCCAAATCGATAGGAAATATCAAAAGAAATTATGACTTGACTGATTTGAGTATTTGGGTACTTTAGAAAGTAGGTTCCTGTTGTGGTTTAAGCTCAGCTGGCAACTAAGCAGCATGCAGCTTCTTGCTCACTTACCTAGCACACCAGTGGGTTTGGGAAGAGAATAAAAGGTATAATCTGTGGGTTGAGATAAGCAGAGTTTAATAATTGAAACAAATTAAAAGATAAGAAGAAGAAGGAGAGAGAGAAAGACAAAACGCAAGAAAAACAAGTGATGCACGATACACTTGCTCACCGCTTGCTGGCCAATGCCAAACCCATCCCCAAGCCAATACTGCCCCACCTCAGCAGGAGCTGCCCCAGTTAATGTCCTGAATGCTGGCTGTAAACTCTTTCACACAAGCGGAGTATCTCAGTGGATGACTCTTAGATTCATTCAGTGGCAATATTTCTGACCCTTTCTGCCCTTATGCAATTCTAGTTCAAATAACTAAACTTGCGTTGAATATAATGTTTTCTATAGGTTAGGTGCAAATCACAACTCAAAGTACAGTCATTTTACAGGTTGAAATTTCTTGGAGATGAAATAGTTAACAATGAGATTTAAAATATAAGAATAAATTAGAAATTAAGTTAAACTAAAAAAGATAAGTCTTTTTACATCATTCTGGTTTCTCAAAATCTCAGGTAATAAATGCTTTGAATGGGAAATTTCATTACAAATTTTTACTACTCATCTAGACTAATTCATGGGAAATAATAACTTATCATTGACCTCTTGTTCTTACATGAATTTTAATGCAAACTTGGCATACTTTTCTTCTTTTGTGTCACTCTTCTCAATACTATACTTGATATTTAAGAATGAAAGCTATACAAAGAAACAATTATAAAATATAGAAAAATAGATGTTAACATAATGTGATTGCAAAGATAGATAAACTTAAATATTAAATTATACACAACATTTTTTACAAAACTAGCCTTATATACTCTATTATTTATGTTATTATATGAATAGTAATTGTTTCCATATTCCACTAAAACAAATGCAATGCCAGTTAGAGATATGAAGGTGTGACCATATAAATCAGTATTTAGTTTGATTCAGAAAATTGCTGTCCCAATTTTGGACTATCTATTTTTCCAATCTAAGGTGATTGGCTATGTCTTAATCTATTTTTTCTTGTACTGCATTCAGCTACAAGTGAAATACATTATAATAAGTTATTATTTTTTATTTATGTATGTCTGAAAACTCTTATTTAAAAAAAAAACCATTTTGAAGATTTATGTCTAGTTCATAATGTAGGTAACAGGTGATTAGTAAAAACTTCAATTTACTGTTCAGCTCTATTCTTATTATGGATTTTGAACATCAGAATAACCAATAGTAGTTTGAATGATAACACAATACTGATGCTAATTTTATAGAGTCAGTAACCATTAATCTCTCATTTACTCAAGTATTTTTACTCAATATCAAATTACTCAAATAATTCACTCAAATATTTTGTAGCTTTCCACATACATGGAGACAAACAAGGAAAATTAATTCCATTTTATAACTAAAAAAATATACTGAACCAGGAACACACTAAAATATCCCCCAACTAATTAGGGCTAAAAATTACAGCAGGTTCATTTCTCAGAGTTTGAAATTTTTAAGAGAAATATGATCTGGAGAGATTTTATTATTCATGGAACCTAAATGAAAATAATTAAACTGTTCCAATATTTCTTAGCAAAAGCTTTAATGAGACTCAATCTCTACTTTCATATCAGCATCAATTGCACATACTGATTAATGGAAAAATATTAGAGAAGTAATGAGATCTTCTGCTAGTGAAAAAGGCTGTTCTAATTCATGCATTGGTACAGTTAGAGGCCAAACAAAATATGCACTTTATAATCAGTCAGTTACTTCAGTAAAAATTCTTTTATATATTGTTTGCAAAAATAGCATTGGAGCAAATTAATGTATTAAATAAAAGAGTTCTATGAAAAACAGCATGGATGGAAACATAGAAATTGGTTAAAAATTATTTTTTAATTGCCTGAAACTATGGAAATAAGAGCTAGAAGTAAAGCTGATAGAAGAATGGTTATACTTTTGGTTGAAAATTTGTTTCTTTTTCCTGATTGAGTTGGGCATTTCAGAGAGGGTACTTTGGAGCCTCTATAAAATTTGTGGATGACACTAAGCTAGCTCTGTCACTTCATAGACCAATGCAAGAAGCAGGGTGGTATCAAAATGCACAATGACCTTTACAAACTAAAAGTCTAATTTAAAATTAAAACAAAAATAGTAAGAGCACTAAAAAGAGCAATATTTCAAGACAAATAAAATGAGGAGTATGAGCTGGAGAAAAACAGGCCTGAAAATGACCATGAGCCACCTATGGAATAGCAGGTCATACTGTTCATGTTGCTGGCACATCCTCTCTCCTTGGTAAAGTGGCCTGGAAAACAATAGAAGATACAATTGGAATGCAAATCTACAGATTGCATTTGTACACTACAGCCAAAGCATTCTGTTCTTACGGTGTTTGCGAAAAGTGAATATACTAAAAATGAAGCTACAAAGAAGCTACTATGACATAAGGATACACTAAGAAGGGGTTATCAGGGGACTCTATAAATAATGAAGGAATCAGCTAAGAAAATTCAAAAATAAGCCAAACAGAACCAGAAAAATGTTTAGTAGTGTCAAGAGAGAGGATGAGAAACAGAGGAGCATTAAGAACATGTTTTGGTGCTGTCAGGGTCTCTCGGGGTCATCATGGCCTCTGCTCAGGTTCAGCCATCTAGCAGCCAGCACCCCCAGGTCCTTTTCCATCGACCAGCTTTCCAATCACCCTGCCTGTAGAGATACCTGGGGATTTTGTGACCAAAGTGCAGGACTGGCACTTTGCTGTATTGAAGCTCACACACCAGGCCTCAGCCCACTGATCCAGCTATCCAGAGGCCTCTGTAGAACCTTCTGACCCTCCAGCAGATAAACAATTCCACCCAATTTGGTCATCTATCATCTGAGGGTATATTCAATCCCCTCATCCATATCATTGATAAAGATATTAGACATGACTGGACCCAATACTGCTCCATGAGGAACATTACTAGCAACTGGCCCCCAACTGGATTTAACTCCATTCACCACCACTTGCTGGGGCTGGACACCCTGATAATTTTTTAGCCAGTGCACCCACCCAAGCCACGAGCAGCCAGTTTCTTCAGGAGAAAGCTATGGGAAAGTGTCAAAGGCATTACCAAAGTCCAGGTAGACAACATCCACAGCCTTTCCCTTGTCTGCTGAGTGGGTCACTTTGTCGTAGAAACACACCAGGTTGGTCAAAGAGAACCTGCCTTTCCTAAACCCATGCTGGCTGGGCCTGATGCCCTGGTTTAGCTGTGTGTGTCACGTGATGGCATTCAAGGGGTTCTGCTCCACGACCTTCCCCAGCAATAAGGATGATACTGATAGGCCTGTAGCTGCCTTCCTTCTCCTTCTGGCCATTGAAAGTGACTCTGAGCATGTGCAACAGCTCCTTTGTACCCTTGCTGCATCCCACCTGGACCTATGGATTTATGTATGTCTAAATGGTGTAGCAGGTCACCCACCACTTCATCCTAGATAGCAGGGACTCCACCCTGCTCCCTGTCCCTGTCTTCCAGTTCATAGTGCTGGGTGCCTTGATGATAGCTAGTCTCAGTATTAAAGACTGAGGCAAAGAAGGCACTGAGTACTTCAGCCTTTTCCTCATCTGTCACGGTTCCTCTCCCATTCCATAAAGAATGGAGATTGTCCTCAACTCCCCTTTTTGTTTTGAATCTAATTAGAGTAACATTTTTATTGTTTTTTATAGCAGTAGCCAGATTAAATTCTAGTTGGGCTTTTACCCTTGTTTTTCCCTGCATAACCTCACAACATCCTTGTAAACCCTCCTGAGTTGTCCCAAGTCATCCTGCCTCTTCTTTCATAGGTCAGAAACTCTCCTTTATTTTTAACCTGAGTTCCAGTTAAATCCCTGTCC
Organism: Leptocoma aspasia; assembly: GCA_013399835.1. Taxonomy (NCBI): domain Eukaryota; kingdom Metazoa; phylum Chordata; class Aves; order Passeriformes; family Nectariniidae; genus Leptocoma; species Leptocoma aspasia. The sequence goes on along the minus strand of VXAX01007780.1, from coordinate 217,487 downwards.
AGCCAGGCTGGCCTGCTTCCCCATCACCTTGTCTTTCAGCACATAGGAACAGATGGAGACGGATCTGTAAATTAGATTTAAACCGTATTAACTTAGCAGGTTTTCCTGTGAAGCTACACATATTCTTCACAATATGAAATATCTTGGAAAAAAGCAATCTTATATAAGATAGCAGGAAGATATTATTTTATTGTTTTAACTGTAAATGATACTTTTTATAGAATGCCACTTAATTTAAGATACTACCAATGCAGTAACAAAAAACAATAGCCTACAGTAGGGTAGGAGGTATGGAAAGAACCTTGGATTTATAAGAATGAAAGGAAGAATTTCATTTGTTGAGTCTAGATAAGCCAAAAATGAGATAAGGTATGGCTGCAAAGTGGAAATGGAAAACATGATAGAGAGAAATTACATTCTCAATGACCACAAAAGCAACATAAGAAAAAAATATAACCAAAGTACGTATACTAAAATTGTATATTAGGAATACCCTCTAAGTATCTAGTTTATTAAGTTAGCACTTCAAACAGAAGTTTGAAGTTATATAATAACAAATAAAGTGGCTATTTGCAGGTAAAGTGTATTTTACTGGTGTCAGGAAAATTTCAGGGAAAGCATGTGCAAATTTCTGTACTTTAAAGTCAAATTGAAGTTTTGTGTAATTTGAGTCCAGACTAAGAACTGCTGGGTGGAATCATCTTGGAATTCCACTGTAGTAGACCTAAAGCTGAAGGATCCCATAGCAGGAAATGTATTCAAGAAATGAGTTGTGAGGAAATAAGCAAAAGAATTTCCTGTATTTGCTTAACCTTTGAAAAATCTCTGAATTTCTACCCTTCCCTCTATTTCCAACACCGGCAGGAAAACTAGCTAACAGACTTTGGCCCCCCAAGTGTTATTTCATGCTTTTTTCTTTCTCCAGCTATTCACATTTTCTTCTTTAGACAATCCACCAGGAGCTATTACCATGGGATGAGTACTGGTACAGATACAACATATTCATGGCAATCACTTCTCACCTGGTGTCACTTGCTTCCTTTTGCAGGCTGCTATGATTATACCCTACTCTGATTTGCATTGGATTAGTGGAATTTCCCTGCCTTTTAATGGAAAGGAACATATGGCACATAGCTTTAAAAGTGTGCTACCAAACATAATGAATGTTGGATTGACATTGTTACACCCATAAGCTTTGTTGATAAAAACAAATATTTATACACTATGACATTCTTTCTGCAAATTGCTACCCCTGCTCAATGTATGATTCATGAGAAAAAGGATCAGATAAAACAGACTTGGCAAATGGGTAGAAACAGAAATAAACAAGCAGAGAGCACAGAAAAAAATTCTGTGTTGCAGAATCCAGGGCCATATTGTTATTCCTAGAAATGGACTATAGACTTTTTACTGATATTTCAGAGCCTCAGGACTGAGACTTGTCAGACTTGCCCTATCTGAACTTTTCTTGACCTGCCTGTAGTTTTGTTTTACTTGATTGTTCTGTGAAAGCAATTTATCTAATTTACAAGGTCCACAGCTAATTTATTTTACTTTTATCTCTCTTTTTATGGCCCGACCATAGTTTTGTAAAGATAAAGTGGTTATTCTATATAAAATTGGATATTTATGACTGTAAAATATTGATGCAGCCCAGAGAAATATATGCCTTGTATGATACCAGAGGCCTTGAGAAGCAGAGCACAGTATGAAGAATAGCAGAGCACAGACATGAAATGATTAGGGACAAGAAAATAAGAATTTCATTGTGTTTTGGTTAACCAGTGGCAAAATTCCATCTTCCTGCCAATCCCTCTTCTCCATTATTCTTCAAATGTCCTAACCTACGGAATTTAAGACACTTTCCTCACTGTGACTCTTTCTTAGAGATGGGACATACCTATTACTCAGTATAGTATATAAATGATGTTTCTTAAACTACTGAAGTGAGTAAGAATTCTCTAAGTTGCCACCATGCAAGTATAACTATCTTAGAACTTGAAAGAGTCCAATTTGTGCTTGACCTTGATTTATATGAAGAATCATAAGGATGGCTATTTTGCAGTGAATGGAAAATATTCTGGGTGCCACAGACATAGTGGAATCAATGTCTGTACATTGCATGGCATAGAGAAGTTACAAATTTTACATATAAACAATTTAATTCCATTATTGTTTCTTATTAAACTGACAAATGAAAAAATTTACAAATTTAGGTATAACAATGTATATGTGAGGTACACATGAATAATATATATATATACACATAGTTTTGTCAGCTATGTTTATATGTCTGTATGTATATGTAAACATATATATGTCTGCATAGATATGGTGCCTGGGATTTCACATAGTTTGATGCTTGCAATGAGAGCTTCACACATAAATAATTTGGTCATAAAATTGTTCAAATAGTTTTTTGTACTGAGAAGTCCTAAAAAATGAGAACTTATTTTCAACAAATAGTAATTACTGAATTTTTTAGCAGTATTTTGCTAATATATGTATTAGAAGTGCAGAAGAAAGTTTTAGTCCCACATAAGAGTTTCTTCCACGGAAGAAACTATGTAATTTTCTGTGTAGCTATCATTTGTGTAATATATATTAATCATAGAAATATTTAATGGATTTCTGGTATATTGGGAAATAACAGCCACTTGCATAATACAAAAAGTATTATTTTTATGGATTGCTATAAGAATATATGGAAACAGATGTGATATTGCCTTTACTTGGAGACTTTTTTCCTTCTTCTTGGAAACTGAAGTACTGTTGTGGCTTAACCCCAACTGGCAACTAAGTGCCATGCAGCTGCCTTGCTTGCTTATTCCCTACCCTGGTGGGCCAGGATGGAGAATCAGGCAAAAAAAAAAAGTGAAACTCATGGGTTGAGATAAGAACAGTTGAACAGTTTAACAATAGAAAAAAAAGTTTAAAAAATGGTCATAATAAAAGGGAGAGAAAGATAAAACCCAAGAAAAATGAGTGGCACACAATACAGCCACTCAGCACCCTCTGTTTTTCTTCATTATGTGGTTTTTTGGTAGCCATTTCATAAGGCAGCTGGGCAACTTCATATGGCAGTATTGATATTATGCCTCATACTGACTGCAAATCATGTGTGTGGCAGCTTCTGGCACTCCACATTACAATAATACTTCTGTTGTCTTCAGCTGTGTTTTCAAACATCTGTAAATTTCCAGTCCAGCTAACACAATTCTCACATTATAGGTATCCTTGATCTCTAAAATCTGTTAAATAAAATATCTGTGGGTGTCAATCAGTGATCTTTGGTACTCTTCCTGCAAGGCAATGATGCTACCTAACTTACTACTTCACCCTGAAGGCTTTCAATATATGTTTATTATTTTTATGCTGATTTCCAGTAGCCCATACTATGTAGGTGTTATGTCTAAGCCCAGATTTCATGCCATATTATTTGAAGTACTGTGGAGTAATCTACAGCTTATTCTTAGACATTACTAATTAAGCCCATCATATAATGCAAAACCAGTTTTGATTTGCAGCCAGTCATGTTTTTTTGCTGTAACATTCTCCAGTGAAACTAATTTAGGGGAACATTAAAAATAGAGTTATAAAACAATAGGCATGGAGGGTACTTTAAAGGTTTATACAGTCCTGTAGTTTTCAAATTGTAGTTAACTAATTTAGAAAATCCATGGGCTATTTCTTATGAATATGTAGAAAATCAATAAAAATTTAAGTATCTGAAACTGTGCAAGGTGTTCTACACCTCCTGCAATTTTTAAAATGATCCTTTATGTGTCTCTGTGGTTCAGAAGAGATGTCTGAAAAGTTGTTAATTTTTGGTTTAAGAAAAAGACAACTGGTGGGATAAATGAGGGGGAAGTCAGTGGAACAGCTCAATTCCAGTAATGATGAGAGAAGTCCCTTCTTTTGTCACACTGTTGCCACAGCTTTGAGCCTAGACCACTGTTTTGCTCCAGGAGGTACAGTTAAGGAATTGCTTAGAACCAAAGAGTCCATAGTCATGGTTTTCTACACCTTCAGCTATTTTTTTTTTTTTATGTCTGGCATCAATGACATAATGGCAGTGGACATAATTCCTTTTATTCCAATATATAATTATAAATTTCCTCTTATGAGAGCAAGACTGTCAAATTTAAGTCATATCCAGTAGCTTAGCTACCAAAAACTGTGCTAGTGCAACATGTGACTAACAGTGCGCCTATGCCTAAAGAAAGGAACAGTGCAGGAAAAAAATTCACTTTTACTATATTTTAGCAATGAACTCTTAGCTGTAAGTACTAATCAGAAAAAGAAAAAAAACCTGAAATAATGTTTTAAATTCTATTATCATTAAAAGCAAAAGGATGAATGGTATGAAAACTCTAAAAGCAAACTAGCTCATATAGACCAAATTATGTTTAAATGGGCTTTACTTAGACTGTGTCAACTGATGAACAATAATTTCAAAGCTGTGTTACAAAGTATTTGCTAATGGAAAAATGAAACCATTTAATCTTTGACACCACCTTGAAAGAAGGCACCTTCATTTCAAAGTCAATAGGAAAAATTCCTTCAAGCATAAATTAACTGGAAAAAAATGAAAACAGGAAATAAAATTTTCCATTCAGCTGCTCCTGTGAATACAGATGTGCTCAAATTATCTCTTTGTATGAGCCACCAAATTATGAATATTATGAAGAAAAATCACAAAAGCACAGGAGACCAGAAACTACCTTGCAGGAGAAAAGAGGAAATTCCTATGGTGGATGAAGAACTGTATTCAAGCAAGCTAAATGAATAGCTCTTGCAAACAATGCAAACATAAAATATATTCAAGACCTGGCCAAAACTGTATTGACTTTAGTTACTGTTAAAATAACCTCTACCTTAATTTGCAGCTAGATGACACTAGAGAGGTTTAACTGCCAATAATTTTCTACATTATTTTAAATAAGAATTAGTATGTGAACCATTGGAAGTTGTTTGTTTTGTCACCCTTGTACTAGAGATATAGATATATTTATATAGAATGTGGATAATTTTTGTACAGAAAAATTATATGGAATAAGAGGAGTCAGTGAAAAGGAGTCATTCTGTATTAAAAAGATGGTCGCTAATATTTCCTAAGATCTTTGGTGTATTCACAAACAAATCAACCCACAGGCAACCTGAAAACAACAGGCTTCACATAAAAAGTGTTTTGAATACGGCCGTGAAAAGAAATTTGCCTTATCAAAGCTTGAATGATGAAGTCACACATATTTTCAACTTTCTGTGATGATCTAGATTGTGAACATGGTGGTTTGCCTTGCATTCTAATAAGAGTTAGCTATCAAAAATACTTGTCAATTTTTCCAAAGTGTTGAGAAATGCAAGTCACTTTCCTGAACTTTTATTAAAACTATCATATGAATGTTTTATTAAAACATCATATGAAAGTGAAACCCCACTTAACAGGTTACTTACATCTCAGGCTTTTTTTTTGTGACTTAATAAACTTGATCTAGTAGAGCAAGAAAAAAGTGCAATGGTTTATAATACTGCTGAAAAAAATTAGCTTTATACATAAGCTTCAACTCCATGTTGAAAGAGAATATAGCTTTGAAACTGCTTTGACACATCTAAGACCTTTCAAACATTGTGGCTGAAAAATATTGGCACTCTACAGTTATGTAAAAAGCTGAAGCAAATATCTCACTGTCTCTTTCATTAGTGTAATGAATCACAGAATGACTGGTTATGAAAACCATTTGCAAAATCTTGGAATTTTGGTTACAATTTAGAAGCTAAGAAAGAAGTTCAAAGACAATGTGATGGTGAATAGCACTGGAATTTATGTAAAAATCTTATTTTAATATTATTTTAAAAAAGCAAAATACTCTTGCTGCAGGTCAGCAGATAAGACCAGAGTAACTTTCATGCCAATATCACTTTATAGTCATTAGTTCACTGTTGCAGCCTTACTAGCAATGGGAGTGAAATATTGATATAGCCTGGAGGAACATGGTTGGAGATAGACTTTGATCCTTTTGAACCTTCACTCACTTTGAATTTCAAGCCTCTCATTAGAACTGATGTATAGATATAATGGTAGACATGTGGAATCACAACTTCTTTTATTGTCCTATTAAATACCTTATCAACAGACCTAAACATTTTTGACCCATGTGAAATATTTTTTGGACATATCTAGGAAGAACACCTTGTCATTTAGGCATGCTATTCTCTGTATACTCTCCGTGGACAAGGACATATTTCCTTTAAAATATCTGAAGGCTGTTATCTGTTTTTGATCAATCCTTTCACGACCAAATTAAGGCAGTTTTTTGGGTTTGTGTTTGCTTTGTGGATCATTTTCAAAGCTTCTAAATATTTCTGTCACCATATCCTGGGTTCCAATTTTGTCTACACTTTTTCTTATAGTTCAGTGACCAAAAAAGCAGCATTCCAACTGAAACCTCACCAGTGCCAAGTGGAGCAGAATAATTGCCATCTGCATCTTACATTTTACACCTCTGTCAAATCCCACTAAAATGACTGTTGCCCTAAGTCACTATACAGGTGATGCAGATTCTAAGAACAATTTTCCACATCCTTCCTCAGTCTTTTTTCAGTACATATGACATACAAAATATTTCAGTTTTACTATCTTTGTATGTGATTTTTCTCCTGGACTGTGCTAATAGTTTTGGTTTTATCTTTATTTTGCTTCATTTTATTGATTTCTTGAGTTTCTAAACAACATTTCAAAATCTATTGCTTTTGCTTAGTATGAGAGAAAGACAGATCATTAAATACATGCTTTTAAATTGGATTCAGCCTTCTTAAAAGTCACATTAAAATTATGAAAGGAAATATTGCAAGCTTACACTGTAAAACAACAAGAGTGATGTTAAGCACACTGTATTACTAACCTTCTGCAAGGATTCCTATGGAAATCCCTAATGATTTATAAGTACATTCACAGTCCCTTTGGCTTATGCTTGCTGAGTGCACTCAAAGCATAACCTATTTTCATAATCCCTGCTTCACACACTCTTTGAGGATTTGCAAACTTTTGCAAGATTGTAGAATCCATTGCATTTCTTCCATCTATTGTCAATACACTGTGTTGGCACACTGTAAATCCAAGATTTCATTTTTTTTTTAACTCTGACCTGTATTGTTGGAAGTCTTTTGTTTCAGGGTAACCTTTTCTTCATATTGTCAGACTCCTGTTCACTCTCCAGCCTGGCCTGATTCTGCACTTACAGAGTCTCGAATATATTTTTGCCAATACTCTCCTTCTTCCTAATTATCTTTTCTTGACCTTTGCCCCAGGTTTCCTTAGTGACCTGGTATCTCAGTGAATCAGTTATTAAGATCAGTGTTGTAATATATACCTGTATATAATTTTCTAGTTATTCACAAGATGTTTTAAGCATTAACTTTCCTTCTTCTTAGGTGATTAAACATGCTTCTGTTTTATATTTATTTTTTGGTTGGGTTGCAGTTTAACTTCTGTCCCATGCTATTGCTACTATTGTCTGTGTAAGCTGATTGAAAATAAGCAGAAAGTTAGTGCTGTAGAAACAAGCATTCTCAAAAGCAAGGCTAAATGCTGCACATTTTTCTTTTGATGGCATTTTTTTCTTCCAGTATACTGTACTGAGGATAAAAGTCTCTAATATAAGGAAAAAGTCGGGTCCCCTGTCCATCTGGTTTTGATATACAAGTAAAGTCATACAGAGGTGTCCAGGAATATTTCTTTGTAGCAAAGGGAGCAAGTATGGTGTCTGATCATGGTGCAGAGTCACTTTATGTGCTCCTTTACATCTTCCTTGCTGGGATGACACGACTTTTTCTTAAGTGCTAACTTTAAAGTAAGTGGACACAGTGATTTGGTTCTTGAAATGGAGGAGAAATTCTCTTTTACTGTAGAACAGCAAAAATTTTTTTGCAGTAAAATTAGAAATCTTGTTGAAAGGTAAAAGATTGCTATTCCCAGACTGCCATTGCAGCTGTCACCATTATCCCCCAATGAGCCAAATATTCCTTGAGTTAAACCAAGGCTTGATTTAAGCCAAAAAAATCTTGATTTGTGTAGCTGGCTGCCTATTTCTTATCTATATGTTTACTTTTACTTTCATCAGATGGAATGAGTAGGAATTTGCACATTGTTATGAGAAAATCATACCTTTTCTTTCTGTTGAATTTAAATGGCCACACCTGGCACATTTCCTGACCTATATTTTCTTCATTGTGCTTTTTCCTATGTCCTTCAAGGATGTTTGCTACTTCTATATGAAAGCTATTTTGTTACACACATTGAGTATGTTTAAGTCTTTCATATAAACAAACATTCCCTTGAAGGGTGTTGTTACAGTTAATAAATTGCTCTTCTCTTACTCAAGTAACACAGCTGTTTTATGTCTTTGTCTGAGCTACCTTACTTTTCACAGAGTCAGATTACAACCAACATAAATGGTAAAGATCTTCTGAAAATCCACTCTCCCTGGGCATTCAAAAAGAAAACAAACAGTAAGTAACATTACGCTTGCCTTATTTTTTCCTTTCATATGCAAATTATACCTTCTCTGGAATCATAGTAATAATTTTTTTTCTAATGTTGTAGATTTCATTCTGTCTTATGTTATAGCTCTACCTACCTAGGAGACAGACTGAAGTCTATGCTGACCAAAGATGAGACATGAAAACTCAGTAAAAATTTGAATAAAAAAAAAGAGATTTGAATACTTTTAGGTTAAAGACTTTCCATACTAAAATATGACACTGAAGTAGAAGTTATTTTAATTAAACCTTTGCCTTCTGGCTTCCTAAATACAATTCAGAAATTACTTTCTGACTTTTACATTTTTTGTGGTTTAGGAATGGTTTCTCCTATCCAGTGTTCCCACTGAGACGTTCCAAATCACACGGCGCTCACTCCCCTCNATAAGAAAACAAACAGCAACAGCAGCAATATGGACAACAAAACTGTACAAAATAGAGAGTGCACCTCAAAGTGGTTGCAGATAATTGTTCTTGTGATAGAACGCAACATTTCTAGGAGGATACAGCTTTCAAGTGCCTGATGCTCATGAAGACACTTATTATGTGATGGCACGTGTCAAATTTCAGTCTAACATTTCCATTATGCAGTATTCTGCAAGGAGGCTCATATCAAGTTGGAGAAATCGAAACATAGAAAAAGAGAAAAGAATAACCTTGTGAAGAGCAGAGTTCTGTTGCATAACAGAATAAAAAAGGAGAATATCATTGCAAGGGCATAGGACTCCTAAGGAAAAAACAAAACTATGTAAACCCATCATTTTATGTAAAATGCTAAGTAACCTTTCTTTTAATGACTATTATAATTGCTGCCATTGCCAATAGCAATTATGAATATACACACTAACCAGAACACACAGAAAAAGAGCCAAATATTGTACCTGTTCTGAGAAATAGCATGAAAACCTTTAAATTGACACATAAAACTTAATTCAAGTGCATTATTCTTTTGCTGAGCCCTTTACATAGAGGTAAATTTGAACACCTGCAGAATTAAAATTATAGCACCATTAGCATGTTCTGGAGAAAATGTGCATGTTACAAGGAGATAAAGTAAGTTATCAAAATATCAAATGCATCACCTTGAACTAAAATGACCTCAAACCTAAATTAAGTTTCTAGTCATCTTTGAAAGCTGTCTCAACATGAATTTATGACAAAGTTCCTTTGCAAATAATAGGTTGCATACTCATGATATACCCGAATTTAATGTCTTTGCAAAGTTGTACATTTGGTTATGGTCTGGAGAGTTGTAGGATGAATGCACTGGACATGAGAGTTATTTTTTCTCTTTGAAGAGATAAGAGATATTAATCAAAACAACATAAGATTAATAACTTACCTATTTTATTTTAACATCCTATGTTTTCTGCAGAGATTTTTGAGTAATATTTTTTTTTGTGAGTATATTTCATCACAGTCCATACTTTAACTGGAAGTCTGTAAGCCAGCACAGAAGTCCTTCAGGGAATTTTTCAGAGTTCTTCCTTACAGTTAGGCCAGATGTTTTCACGGCATGGTTTTCTTATTTCATCTTTCCACAGCAGCTTCTTACAGTATTTGGGGAATCTCTGTGTTAGAATCTCCTCCCCAAACATTTCCTAAACTCTTTGTGCCTTTCATAACCTTAAAATCTCATGACACTTGTGTAAATATATAAAATCATTAAAGGAGTTATTGTGAAAATGTGCTTTCTGAGGAGCTGTGCTGAAAAAAATACCTGAGCACCTTGCATAAATATTCCTTTTATAAATGAACCATAGTAATTTCTCTAAATTTGCTCAAATTTTGGAGATTAGATATATATAATAAAGTCTATTTAAATATTGATTTATTAGTTCAAAGATGATGTATTAATAAAAAATACAGAACACTAAATTGTAGATTAAGATGTAGATGCTAGTATTTACTAGAAGTAATGCAAATCTCTGGACAAAAAATATTGAAAGTTGGTTTAAAGAGCCATTTAGCCTCAGGCCTATTTAGCAATGGCCAGAAATAAAGGCTCAGTGTAGAGGGCAGCAGTAGGTGTTTCTTCCCCAAGTATTTAGCTACCTTAATGCAAAAAAAAACTAAAGAATATGCCTGAAATATACAGTGACTCAGTCCTATTGAAATACATGTGTTGTTAGGTCCCAATTTGTGAATGAATGTTTTCATTTCCAATCAATTTTAAAATATAGATTTTAAGAACTCTTATTCAGGTTCTGCCCAGCATTTGAGATGCATAAATTGTTTGGAACTGGAGACCATCAATGCTCTCCATCATGCTCACTGCTCACCTAAAGAGGGCATTAACAGCAGTAAGAGGTGAGGTACCCAGTGGTCTACAAGTTTCATGGGGAATGGCAGATTTAGCACATGCTTCCCTTTTACTTGCTTGGACTGCTCCAGTCAGCTTTATAGGAAAGTGGTAACGGGATCACTACAGAGAAAGCAAAATAGATTTTAAAAACTCAAATCTTCCCACCTTCTCAATTTTTAGGATGTTTGCATTGGATATAGGAGTCACAGGTTCAAGTCCAATTCAATATTTCAACCTCAATTTTTTGGTATTTTTAAAGAAAAGCTCCTATAATATTTTCTTATTGAAGTCTAAAGTAAAATGTCTAAGAACACATTTTGTTTATGTCTGCTATCAAAATTTGTTAACATATAGTCTTGCATCGAAAATAAATGTTGTTACTATTGTACCTATGGAATGTCTATCAACTAGTGAAAAAAATATAGGTGCTATTTTTAGAGGCAGTTCCAGCAAGACATGGCTTAGTCTTAGTTAGCTGGCTGCAGCTATTGTATAGGACAATCAGCCTGATGCCTTATTTCTAATTTCACATTTTCATAACTGTATTTTCAAAGTGCCTGTTTTTGTCCACATGTACTTACATGACCTTTACAGGACATCCTGGACGGCTGATTACACAAAGTGAGTGCAAGTTCTGTATACTCTCTTAGATAAAGCATGCTGTGCAGTGCTTCAGCCTGCTGTCCTGCTTGCCATCTTCATTTCCAGCATGCATGAATGCTCAGTTTTAGTGTAGTCCAAAAATGAAGTAAATTGTGTTCAACAGAAAATTCTTTTCCTATACAAAATGTCTGTGTATTAAAAACCACTTTTCTGGGCCACATTTTTTTTAATGGAAGATATAGTTCATAAAAATAGTTTGTGTTCAGCAGAAATCCAAAACATAGCCCCATACCTGCCACTGTGAAGGAAATGAGCTCTATCCCAGCTGACACCAGTACAGTGATTTTATGAATTCACAGATAAAATTCTTTATTCTCTCCCATATACACATATAAGCCAAGAAAAATCAGAAGAAGAAAAACAAGATTCTTGAATGAGATGGGTTTCTAAATGTCCTTCTGTATTTAAACAAACATTTAAACAACTGTCAATATATATTTTTTAAGCACATATGTAAACAATTGATAGGAAAAAAAAAATTAAGATCTTCTGTGTTGATAGAAAACTCTTTTGGTGCCTATGACTGTGGTGGGTTGTACACAGAAAAATTTCTAGGAATTGACCATGCCTGGTATTTCAGTGTCCAACATGCAACAGATGAGAAGGATTCACAAAGTAGGAGCTGCTCAAACTTTCCTAAATGGGATAAGGGACCTTACCTGTGTCACTGCAGTCCTGAGATCAGTATCTGTGACTTCTCACCAACCAGTCCTATGGAGAGCACTGTTTAAATGTGACATCTTCACAGGCAAAACGCAGGTTTTCAGACTTCGAATGCAAGCACCCACTTTGATCCTTTCCTTCATTACCTAAGCCATGGTTTGTTTACTCAGAGGAATTGTTTTGAATACAATTATTGTATCATAATTACTGTGAAATCTGAACCTTTCAGATAAATACCGAACTGACAAACTGCAGTTATTTTGCATTCCACCCTTAACCACAGATTTATGCTGGGTATCTTAAATGACTATTTCCTAACTGCAAAATAGAGTGAATTCAATGCACGAAAAAACCCCAGCACTAATCCATTGTGTGCAAGTAGTCATTCATAACTGTAAATGCTGAGTGAAGGGTGTCATGGAAATTCGTGTCTGTTACTAAACCAGAAAATAAAAATCTGGGTTTTTTTGTTGCTGGTCTCTATTTCCTACTCTTCAGCTTAGTCATCAACATTCAGTATGCCTTGGTCATTCATCGGGCTGGCACATCCAAGGTTTTATTGTCTTGCCTTTCCCTTCCATCCCCAATTCATTTTAATTTAATTTAATTTAAACAATGTGTGTATTGCACTTTAGGAACCTCTATTGTGGATGTTCAATATTTCTGTGTATTGCATAACTACTTCTGGATGTGTAACCCAAGGTTGTGTGTTGTGCTAGGTGGCAAGGAGAGTAAAAGCCCTAGATATAAAAAAGAGCAGAGGCATGATAAAATCCACATGGAATTATGGGATGTTTTTCTTTGATTTTAACAGGCTTTGTATTAGACATATTCTCCTCTTCTAATTTCTGCTAATAGAAAGTATACTTTAATTCTTGTGAGGAAGAAATAATCTTTTATTTTAGAGAGCAAGCCTTTGAGATCTCAATGCCATATAGTGTATATTGACTATAGCCATATAGGAATAATCAAATTAGAATTTTAGCCCTGAAACATATTGGTATTATATAGTTTGTTATGGGAACTACTGATGCTAAGAAAAATGCTTTTAATGATTATTTTTCTGCAAGATTTTTAAGATTAGAGACAACTAAAATATTGTAACAGTTATTGTCAGCTTGCAATAAATATAAATGAAAATTATTATATTTTATCTTCTTAAGAACAAAGTTTAAGTTAGAGAACAGCCATTACATCAAAGATATTTTCCAGAAATGAGTACATGACTGGATGTAGGTATGTACTAACTTTCACCATAGAAGGGAAAAATATTCACTGACCGAAACAGCAATCCTTTAGTAGTTCTCATTTCATAACTACAGTTTCAGTGAAAATAGAACTGTCACCATGAGCCATGCCTTCAACATATTTTAGGAAGTTATGGAGGTGCTACTATATTTTACAAAAATTTGCAATGGTAAAGAGCTGTGAAATAATGTTAAACTAGTGTTAAAGGTTTTCTTGTTGTTAAGAACTGGCTTTTGGTAACTGTCTTCCCTTTCACAAACTAATTATTTAACCATTTTAAAAATGTCTGCCTACATACTGAAATGTTCTATTAGCTGAAAATATGCATGATAACTTCATAATAATTGGACGTCTTGTCATTTTTTAATTACTTACATGATAGCAACTGCAGGTGTGAATGATCCCTTACTGTTAACACTGACCTAAATGGGTTCAAGACCACAGGAGGAAATTTTATCATCCTTTGTGAATGTTGCTCAGAAGAACTGCTTTTGACAAAATTAGTGTGGAGGGTTTTTTGTTTTGTTTTGTTTTGTTTTATTTTGTTTCTTTGTGGTTTTTTTTGTTTGTTTTGTTGTTATTTCTCTTTTTCCTGCTAGGGAACAGATCTTTAATGGTCTCAGATTTTAAAACCGAAGGAAGGAAGGGAACTTGATGTTGATGCTCTAGAAAACTAAATCTTGCCCTAGGTTATAAGTGAGTAGGCAGCAACATTTCAGACAGAAATTAGGAATGGCCACATTAAAACTATCTGCTGTGTGGGAAAGTGTGATCTACTGAAAGCACTGGCATTCTAATGAACAGCATCCAATGCATGTTTGTTTTTATGTAGATTAAAAACCCCACATTTTAATTGACCATATTCCTGGGGATGCAGGACACAAAACTTGTGCAAAATTTCAGGTCCAATTTGCACATTAATGAAAAGAAACATTTATGCATCATACATAATTTAAAACACTAAAGCATGAAGCATCTGTTCAATGTAGTTAGGATTGTCTTGTGTCCTCCACATGCATATTTCTCACTTGTACAAATGGATAATACTGGGATAAATTGATGCTTCTTTAAGAAAATGAGCAGGTGCTAGAGTTTATTATGTTCTTTATCATTTTTAGAAAGGCATAATGACTTTTTCTTAAGGGCTACATTTTTATAAAATATAAAATTTCCTTGCCATTTTTTCAGCACTCTGCATGATATAACTGTCAGAGCATTCTATAAATAAAACATATCCATAAATACTTCATAAGGATGATACTTCCACATCACCTTGTGAATACAATAAGAGTTTTGCTATTAAAAAAAAATCTAGTAATTTTTTTTGCCTTATGTGATTTTTAAAGAGAAAATTTTTAAAAATACAGCCGTAGGAGTGATGACATAAAATTGAAAATGTCTAATTCCATGCTTGCCTTCAATATTTTAGAGTAATTTATGCCTCCACATATCCTACGGAGAATATCTGTGGTCCAATATTCTTCAGTCCCAGAGTAAACAACATCTCCATTGTCTGTCAGTATATTCCAAAACCACTGTCTTCAGAACTGAGAGAACATCCTGTTCCTTCACCCTGAGCAGCAACTAACCCTACCTATATATTAAGGAGTTGTTTATCTCACTGAGTAAATAGCGAAATGAAGCATAACAACATGAACAGATCAATCATTAAGGGCTAGTGGAACAATCAGCACCATTCAATAAACTGAAATAATTGGAAAAAAGACAAATTGCTGCTGGGATTAAAGAATGAAAAAAGAAAAAAGAATAAGAATGAGATCATGGAATGGCAAGCTGTATCAAGGAGAGCAATAACTGGATGTGAGTTTTCACTTCAATACCATGATGAAATTGTGAGGTACTTTAAAATCTGAACAGGAAAATAATAAAAAAGGCAGGAAATTAGTAATATTTATGCTGATGTTAAATAGTAAAACTTCTGCTTAGTTCATTGTAGTGAGGCCATTAATGAATAGTGCATTGTGTCCCAGACTTCACAGAGAATGTGGAAAACTGGGGGATGTAAAAAAAAAGGAACTATCCAAACACATGGATTCTGGGAAGCTTGAGATATTAAATTTATTTAATTCATTAACAAGAATTTAATAATGTCTAATCATAGTCCATTCATATTATGATGATACATTAGTGCAGCAGATAAAAATCCACAGTTTAAGAGCTATAGTTAGACAGAGTTAGCAAATAAAGTTGAACTTTTCAGCACACAGAATTAGTTGCTGGAACAAATCTTGTCTGACGGGCTTAGTCTTACTCAAAATGTTTAATTCAAAGTATATGTCTCTTTTAAAAGATACAATTTGAAGTGTTTGAAGTCAAGCTTTAAATCTCAGCAATACCATGGAAATCACTGGATGAAATTTTATGTCTCACAAAGTGTTCTGGCCTTCAAAATGATGAAAACCACCAGCTAATTTTTGGATCCTGCCTGTGGTGTTGTTATTTATTATTTCTACTACTGCAGAAGATATCAGTCCTACCCAAAATCACTTATGCATGATGAAATAATAATCAATTGTTTTAAAAAGAATGATGTAGAACAGATAAGAAAGAAAAGTAATATTTTTATATTCCTGTAATTTGTGTAATGTAGAGATCCTTCCATGCAGTTCTAGATAATTTAGCTTACTTCTCTAGCAACAATTACCAAATTAAAGATTAGAGATCTTTGATGTTGCTGCACTTACTGGTAGTGTGGACATAAACCCCCAGATTTATAGGAAAAAAAATTGAATTAACTGGAAGATATTTATCATAAAATACCTGATCAAGGAAGAGAACATAGTGTTTTGGCTGTTTGCCCAATATTGTAATCACTGCATCACCATCTAAAGCATAACCATGTGTAATATTTCAAATTAATTTTTTTGCTTGCCTGCCTCTAATCCTCAGGTAAGCACATTGCAGGTACGATCAAATATATGCCATAATAGAGATACTGACAACAACCAACTTAACAGTTTTGTTGTTACTTGCCAGACAAATTTTGGTCTCAGTGTAGGTAGTGTAGTTATTGCTGCACTTTCAAAAGTCATGTAAACCCATTACAACCAACTGCAGTAAATATCATTTCTGAATGAGCAAAATGCAGACAAATGATAGGAGGCAAAGCTAGAGCTTCTAATGCGAAATGTTACCTAAGGAAAAGCAATATTCTGTCAAAAAGAAAATGGTCTGAGAAACCCTAAGTAGAAAGAAGAGGAATAGGATGTTAGGTTACAAAGGAAGAGGTACTCAGCTTTACTTCATAGAAGGTGAAAGAAGAGGAATGATGCCAGATAGTTATTTAAAAATTTTCTGCTTTAGTAGGAGTCTGAATACCTGAAAAGATTTACTTCCCAATGAAGAGCTTAAAATATTGAATAGAACAGTAAACATTTCCAATTTTGTAATTAAAATTATTTTCATAGATTTATAGACTATCTCAAGTTGGAAGTGACTCATTGGCATCATCAAGGAACTCCTTGCTCCTTGCAGGACTACTTAAAATTAAATCATATGACAGAGAGTGTAGTTCAGACACTCCTTGAACTCTGACAGGCTTGACCACTTCCCTGGGAAGCCTGTTCCAGTGACTGACGACACTCTCAGTGAAGAACCTATCTGATTATTCTCTATCTTGCTAAAATTCTGTTCTGTGTTTAACCTGGTATGTAGGATTTTGACTTGCTAACAGACGTCCATAAACTTGCATTGATGTGGCAGTGCAGGTTTCAGGACTTGCCTGGGTCACTCATAGCCTGAGCTAATTTAATTGTGGTTTTGTCTTTGTGCAGCTGTGGTTTTGTAGCAAGCAGACTCGCAAGGATGACCGACATGTTACAAAGCTGCTGGTGGTACACATGATTCTACCTTTCTATCTCAGCCCAGACACAGTTTTGATTTGTCATAACAGAGATTTAGAGTTCTTTCCATGTCGCATGAGTCAACCTAATTTTACAAATATCTAGCATGTGGATCGCTTCTTGCCCTGCATAGTGACATTATGCAATTGAAATTGTTCCTTCAGGGATTTTTGCACTACAACATTGACCTTGTGTGCACTTGTGCCTCTGAGTCAGGGCAGCTGCAGAAAAACCTCTGGCATAACCAAAAGATATCTTAATCATAAATTTGAATTTACATATTATGTAGTACTTCAATATTTCTACAATGTCATTCTGTTTCCAAATGCTTTGAACTTTATACTTAGTAACTAGATGATGATCTGGTCTAGTCCAAAGGGTACTGAATGGTGGAAACTTGCTTACATCCTTGTTAAATTATGTCATTTGCACTATATAATGACATTTTCTAGTTTAGTACTTGCTTTCCAATAAAATTTTCATAAAAGTTAAACAAGTTATTTGCATGTCCGAAGTCTTCGGGGAGTTTTTCTTTGGATCTTGATATTGACTGATCAAGTACAGGATTCATTTAAATAAATTTGTGTCCTGAGCCAATTTCCTCCAAGCTACATGCTGGCATCACTTCATCCACATAGTAGATTTGCACAACACTAGATGGTTGAGACTGGTGCTATCAATGTGTTCTATTTGCAAACAACATTTTTTATTTTTATATTTTCTATTAATATTTAAGAAGAGTGCATGAACTTTCAATTTATTTCTTAATAATAGGTTAATGAGGACAAGTCTAATGATGAGATATTTATGATAAATCATGATGATTTACTTATTACTAGAAAAGAAAATTACTCACGTATTTTAAAGAGAGACATTTATTTCTAAAAGTAAATATTCCTCACAAAAAAAAAAAAAGCAGCCATTCTAAATCAATGAATTGTTAGAAATAATGCAAAATATCAACAAAAGCAGGAATGAATTATGAAATAAGTGTTAGACTAAAATATGTCTGAACACAATAGGAAATGATACTTCCTGGTAGAAGTACAGATCCGTTCCATCTGGTTAAGTGACTAGACTCTAGTTAAACTATTTCAAGTAAAAGGTAAAATACAAAAGCCCATTTTATTTCACAGGCTGAATTATTTAGATAATGCTATAATATCAACACTATTACTTTAATTATCTTTAATAATGCACTTCTTACTATCTGAGGATACCTAGCAGAGTGGCTTCTTATTTTGTTCTCATGGTACAAAGCATTCTGACACAAACAAGTCATCAAGGAGTTGATAAGATTCTAAAGTGGTGACCATACATACTCCTGGCCTGAGAAAAGAATGGAAACTAAATTAGAGTAGGATAGAAAACAAATATATCAGAACAGTAAAGAACAGAACAGAGCTTAGTTCACTCTTTCATTTTAATAACCTTACATTAGGAAGAAAACTTACAGCAACTGTAGTTAGGTCAAAAAACCCTCAAAATTACTTACATACATAATAAACCCAGCTCTGGAACTCTGAAAGTAAAGAACACTACAGGCAAATTACTTTCCCTAATTTTCTCTTATTTTGGAAAGTATAGTGCTCAGAGAAAAACATAGATAGAAGTGGAACCTTCATGTTTTCATGCTGGATAAAGGGTAGAGAGACTTTTGTTTTGTGAAAAGATTTATATGAATTATGTTTAAAGTTTAGTTCTTATTTTAATTAAAATATTTTTCCTAAAATAATTTGTTAATTTCTAAAAGGAAACAATGCTTGAACTGTTTTGACACATGTTTATTTTATATTCTTCAGTGGAATATTAAAAATAACCACTCAGAAATACAAGCACCAGGATAATACTGTGGAAGGCCAGTGACAGAAATAAAGAAGAGCATATCTCATGAAAGGTTCCAGAACACCTTATGTTGTATCAATGAATGTGTTTGAGAATAGAGACACAATTAGTCCGTATCACCCTCATACTGAAACACCCAGGAATTTTCAGCATTCAGGGTTGTATGTGTGGTCTCAGCAGAGCCATATGGAGAAAGATGATCACCTTCCTGCTCCGTTATGCTGCCATTTTGCTTTGCAAGCTGGTGTTTAAATTGCTGCCCACACACTACTCATTTGGGTGTCAGTACTGAATGTGTTTATGCCAACTGTGTTTCAGTTTATTATTCCTTAGAGGTATCTGATTACATTTTCTGTAGCGAGATCTCAGGACTAAACAAATTCATGTTACAAACATAACACAATGAAAACCAAAAATCATTAAAGAACAAAGAAAAATGATTGAAATGTATATTTATTACAAAAATCCTGAATATCCTGAATAATTACAGGCCCAGAAAATGTTCCTTTGATGGATTCACGACAAATTTCATTTTGTAGGACCCTGTGTTTCTTTCAAATCATCTGAGACAGGCACCTCTGTATAGATTTGTTTTTCTTCAAAAGATTTCTGGCTCATTTTCATGGAATTCAATGAATACTAATTGTAATTTTTTTGTCATGCTGGTGTTAGAACACAAATCATTGTCTCCCAATCTTCATCAAGATTTATGCTTATTTGGCATTGTCATCTCTAATTGGGGTTTATGGAAACTGCTGTTCTGAGGATTGCCAGTACATTATGCCAATGCATGCTCAAACCATACTGCTCATGCAATGACATAGCCAATTCAGGTAGTGTCATTGACAATAAATTGTCATCTGTTTCAGTAATCTGTAAAAGAGTATCTGATGTTCTATGTATATATGTTACATTCTCTTGTGTTTACTATATTACTAGTAGAAATTAATAATTGCATATGTTGCAGCATATATCACAAGGAAAAAATCACAAGGAAGCATATATCACAAGGAAGGAAAAAAATCTACTGTGGTAATCGGCAAAGATTAGTTTTCTTTTTTTCTTATTACTTTTAAAAATTAGGCAGAGAATTATACCTTAATTTAGCTATGATAACTTAAACATGACAAAACCAATAACATTGATTTTTTAAAATTACGTCATGGGATAATAATAAAAAAAACCCAACCCAGTGGCTATTTATTATTTAGAGGCCCTCAGTCTGAGCACAATAATTTAGTTTATCAGTTGATTACATAAAAAGAGAATGGCTCCATTAAGTACCATGAGGAATTCTGGACCAGATCTTAGTTGCTATGTAATATCTTAGATACAGTAACCCTAATGAAGATGCAGTGACACACATTGTTAAAAAATGCAGTTTATTGCACATGTGACTAAAATATTGATTATGATAGTACATGAGGGTAAAATTTAATTCCTTTATGGTACTGAAGACACAGGAAAATGAGGAGAGAGAGTAGGAGAAAAAAACTTTAAGATAAGACACGGTGGCAGAAAAGGAAGAAAACAGAAAAGAGAAAAAAAAAGTGGAAATAAAATTTAGAATTTTGATCAGTTCCTATTTGGTTTAAGATGAAACATTTACAGTAGAGGTACTTCCACCAGCTTTTTTCAGAGAAAGTGAAGGATAACCATTGATTTTGAAGACTGTAACTCAGAAGGTTTAGTATGATTTCTTCTGCAGGGTGCAGAAAAAAGCTTACGCACACCTTGATCTGATTTGGTGCGGTTGCTTAGTCTTGGCTAACAGCCAAAGTCCCACCCAGGTGCCCTCCACCCTCCTCTGGGAAAGAAGGCAGTAATAGTGGAGAAAACAGGGAGAGCAGGAATCTCCAGGGTTGGGACAACGATGAGAGATCACAACAACTTAGCATTGCAGGAAAAGCAGACTTGGCTTCAGGAAAATTGACTATATTTATTGTCAGTTAAAATAAATATCTAGTTCTAGATTTGTGTAGTGGGAAACAAAAAGACAGACATTAAGACTTTTCTTGTTCTCGCCCTTTTCCCAGTCTCATCTTCAGTCCTTCACCCCAGTCTCCTCTCCTCCCACTTTACTCTTGCCACTGGCCTGATGGTTTTTTCAGCAAGGAATCCGGTGGTGCAGGAAAAGGGGATTGTGGTCGACTCATGGTAGTTTCTCTCTGTCATTCCTTCCTCCTCAAACCTTTCCTCTGTTCCAGTGCAAATCCTGAGGGAGACAATACGAAAAGTAGATTCCAGCTAACAAGAAGAAGAGGAGCACATAAATAAATAGGGAAAATGGCAAAAAAATAAACAGAGTTTCTAAATAAAACATAGTAAAAAGAAAAAAAACTCAAGGAGAATGTTTTATGAAATGGAGACAAAGAGAAAGGAAGGAAGCAGTGAAATGGAGACAAGCAAACAGGAATTCTAATAAAATGATGTACTAATCATATGTGTAATTAATAACCATATTACAGGCACATGTCAGAGTAGGAATCTGAGAAAAAAAACTGTAACAATTTTAAATCAGTGGTTGCTTTTGACTTTTTGAGAATAACATAATTACATAAATGCTTCACATCCTTTTTCTTTTTTTAAAGATGGAGTCTGTGAAGCTCTTACTACAGTCCTTAATAAGCTAAACAGTTTTCCTAAGACATCTGGAGAAAACAAAATTACAATCCTAAAGGTGATAATTAGACAAGCACAGTGATTTGTCTGATGTAGCCTACTGCAAATATTAGAAATACCATAAAATCATGCCAAAAAGGCAAATGAATAGAAAGCTTTCGTCTGCATTTCAGAACATTTAAATCTCCTAGAAATGATGAAGTATGAATTACTGCACTAAAATTCTGAGGCTTTCTCATTTGGAGGAACAAACAAAATGTGTTATACAGGATACTGTAGGACACCATATACCTGCACTGAAATTCAGGCAGTTCTGTATGTACAGCTTTAAAAAGTGCCTTTTGTGCTATGTCATGGTTTAGTTCTGGCTGGCAACGAAGTACCAAACAGCCTGCCACTCACTGCCCCCTTACTGGGGAGCAGAGTCAGGAAGAATTCTACTACTGATTCATTTGGTAAAGCTGGACTCCGATTTTAATTTTTAGTCTTCAGTTTTCCCATTTAAAATATAGTATGTCAAACTTCTACATAAATATACTGCCCATCTAAAATTTTTTAGACAAGAATCAGTTTCCGCAAGGCCTTATCTTTTTATTGTCTGAGCTAACCTTCCAGGAAGCCTAAACATGTACTTTTCGTAAATTATCTACAGAGGAAAATATTCTCTCTTTCTTTTTTTCTTGTATTTTCATTTAATTTTCTCCTGTGTTTCTGACTCATTAGGACTGCCTGGTGAAAATGTCAACAGGTGCTCCTTGAAAGTTTTTCTGCAGAACAAAGGAACAAGAGTTTCTAACTGCTGATGTAAATCAAATATATTTAGGTCATCAGCATATCAAGTACTTAGAGTTGTGGCTCATGTGTAGACATTTACAAGTCTGCATTAGGAAAGTTAGAAATTCTGAGGTGGTATCTACCCATTCTCACTGAAAATTATTGACATTTCCTGCACTACAAAATGAGATCAACGTGTGTACAGGAATAAATAATTCTTTGAAGACAAAGTGTGAGTGAAATACGCTTGAAGGTTTTCTTCCAGTTTGGAGCAAGCCTGCTCCACCGTCAAGGCAGTAAAGACACGAATTAAAACAAAACCAAAACAACAAAAAAACAACAAAAGTGCCAAAAGAAAATCAATAGAGAACTCTACCCTCTAAGGGATTACAGAAAATGAGAGAACTTCTAAAAGCAGAATACCTATCTACTTACTTATACTGTCATTTTGGAATGAACAAAACCAATCACCATTTCTTCATAGTGTATTCCTGTTTATTAGATCATACAATCTCATTTCTTATTTTTGAATGCTTTTTCTGACTTGTGGTTTGTATGTTTTATTGCTGCATCGTAGATTTAGGAGAGCAAGGTTTGTTGTATTACCTGGAAAAAGTTTCAAGTGGCTATTTTGGGGCTCATTTTACCATTTGTGTGAGAACAAATCAGGGGTTTTACTGAACAGACTCCAGCAGTGCAGGGATACCTTCCATATTCAGAGGTGCCCTGAAGCTGTGTTTAACTTTAAACAGTTATCTAGGTCCCACAGAAAAATGATGTGCTGAAGTGCAGTGTTTGATTCTGCCTTGTAAACAAAGGTGCCTAGTGCCATCTGAGATGACCTGAGAGATTTAAATGTGGCTGACATATCTGACAAAGAGCCTACAGGAGAAATGTGCCACTCTGGACTTATAGATGGACATCAGGCAGGATATCCTAAAGCAATTCAAATGGATGTTGACTTCCTGTCAGCAAGGAGTCAGCAAGGAGCAAATGAACTGAACCCATTGTGTCAATACCTCGTGCACTGAAATTACACTTACACAAAGGTTGGGTTCTGAGCACTTTCATATATATAAAGGGTGTGAAATATGCAAATGCATGCTTCTGGAAGAGAACCCATTTTTGTGAAATATACAGAATATGAAGGTGTGAAGAGTAATTTAGAAAGAGAGGCTAATTCTGTACATCTGAAGTGTTTCAGAGGTTGAAAGATTTGGGATTAAAGGAAATTAACCACCAGTAGACAAAGAAAAAATAATCCCCAAAGCAGTTTTAAGAACTCAGTGAAAAGTGACATAGAGAGGATGTTAAAATGACTCTAAACTGCTGCTATTACCATCCTGATGGAATGAAAAATATGAAACTAAATTTGTCTCTCCAGGACAGACTGATACAGTAGCCCTGATGAAAGAGTGTCAAACTTTATTTAGTACAGTTTCCTTAGAAACAAATTTGGCTTTGAATTTTTGAGTACCAGTGCCTCATAGCTGTTCCTTTTCTTCAGCTGTTGTAGGGGTCATGGAGGAAAGACCTTTAGGCTTGCAGAACATTTGGCTGCTGGAAATATTACGGTATTCTTCCTTAACTACATCAGTAAAAAGAAAACTAGTCATTGAAGAACAAGAGTGCTTTTGTTTTGTTTTGTTTTACTTTTTCCTATGACATTGGCAGCACCTCTTTTTTTTTTTTTTAATTAAAATCAAACTAGACTAAAAGAAGAAGTGGTGTTTGAAAATGATTCTGGACAAAAGGTATTTGTCCTCTTATATAAGTCTAAATTTTATAGTTTATGTGAAATAGGTTTTCTAGTTTATTTGTGAGTTCCTCTCAGAAGTAGTAATTGTTCATGTTTTACATAGGAAATGGTAGTATGCAACTTTGCAGTATTTACTGATAATCATAACAAACAATGAAACATAAAACCACTTGAAATTTGATGGTATTCTATGTCAGTGTCCTGTATTGTCCAAAGCATACCGTAAAATATGCAGTTTGTTATTTTTTCAAAGACCAAGTTTAAAGAAATGAACTTCAAAACTGGACTGTAATAGAAAGTGATATTTTGAATACCATCTATCACATAACAATAGCAGAGAAGCCAGAATTAATTCTCTAAGCTTCAAAATAATTTGTTAAACTTCTACCAGTTCAAACAGGTGAAGGATAAATGTGGAAAAAACTGTTCTGAGATAATGTACTTCAAATGACATATCCTTACAGAAGGATAAATATAAAAAAGGATTTTTAAAACTGAGAAATCAATGAATTCTTTTGCAATGACTGTAAAGTTATATCCTTCAGAATGGCTTTGCACAGTTCCAAATTGTTTCGAGACATAGACTGTTCAGAAATACATCAGTTGCCAAAGAAAATCTTGGTTCTGAAATAAAAGCACTTGCAAAAGACATACATAACTTTAAAAGGAATCTGTGAAACACAAGGAACCTGTAGACAGGTTTTCCTTATTGTGCATAAAAAGTTGTGATATGAAATCAAAGTAAATTAAGTGCTTTTGTGATATTTTTGATACTCATATTAAAAGAAAAAAACCATATTTTACCTTTTGCAATGCATTGTTTAGACATTTGTCATTCTAAATGCATCATTCAAATGGGCACTGAGGGTAATACACAGAGACCACTCCTAGCCAGGAAAGAGATTCGATGAAATTTTTCAGTAGAAAATAAATTTTATGCTTTAGTTCTGGCAGATCCCAATTTACATTTTCCTTTTATATACTATAGTTGCAAACTTTTGATCTTGCAAAGGAAGAAATGTTTCTCCATTTCTTTTTGTGCAAACTTGTTTATTGGGCTATGGCAGATCAGATGCCACATTTCATGTAACAAATACTAGGATTTCATTACTAGACAGAAATACGTAATATGCTTTGGGATACTTGGAAAGGAAATTACTTACTATTTATCTACTAAATGTTATTAAATTGTTCCTGATTTTAATTGTGTATATTTTAATTCCCTTAAATATTCTCGAATGCACGAACATAAGCTGGATTTCCTCTAACTTATTTGTACATGTTATCATTATTTCAAAAGCAGCTCTAAGAACATGTGCAAAATCTGTTTTCTGTTTCTGACCAGCCAATCTTTTGCATGGTTAATAACAGTTTGCAAACTTGGTACCCTGTGTTTAAAACCTGGGTACCTTTGCATCCTGCTATTTAGCTGAATCTAAAACATCTGCACAGGGCTGAAAACAACTTCTGTTGCATAAATGCAGACACATTGAGAAACTTCCTAAACAAGAAAAGAGGGTAGATGAGAAGCTGTTCCATGCAAGAGGAATTTTTCCATTCCACCCATTGGGAGATCCATCCCAGCTGCCAGCCTGGGGTTACCCATTTCTGATGCAGGATGAGGCAGGATGCCGCTTTCCAGATCCACCACAAGCCTGCCCAGCCTGCCCCCAGCGGGGTTCCCTGGCTCCTGACAGCCTGGAGTGGAGAGCAAACCCGAGCAAGGAGGTTGACAATGGCACTTTGTATTCTTCTGCCACTCCTGCTCTATCATCAGTGTCTTACGCTGCATAAATGTGCAGAAACTAAGCCTGTGTGTACATCCAGCTTGTCTAAAATCAGAGACATGATGTCTAGAAACCACAGATGGCTTTAGATATCACTACCTTAAAAGGATTTCTGTAGAAATCAGGAGCAACAACTACTCCTGTAAATAAACTTCGCATTCAATAATTATAATGTGAATTTCACCATATAATTAAAACAAAAAATCAAAGAGGTGAAATATAGGATTTTTAGAATTAAAAAAAAATTCTATAATGTAAATTCACCTGCTTATACACATGCGGAATGACACTTAAGAACCTGACCACACACTTAGGGTCCCTGCTACATTCAGTGATTTTGGTTGCAGAAATTTTAAGCATTTATGTTGAAAGCAAAGAGAAAATGAGGTAAAGTTCTTATGATTAAAGTAAAAAACCACAAAACTGGGGGATGTATATTATTTTCCTGTCTTGTGCTTCTTTTCTGAACAAAGTTCTCTCTGACAATATTTGCAAGACATTTTCTTTACCATAGAGATGCAACTTGAAGCCATATTTTCAGCATTTCTGGGTTATTTCATTGCATTTTAAACTAATTGAACTTGTGCTTTGAATGTATCCTAATGTATTAAAATACTTAGAGATGTTCATTATTCTCCATGCTTGACAAAAAAAATTAACATTTTTTTTCCTTAATTTTGGTTTACATGTCTACTTATAAACAAAAGAAAGGGAAAAACTAGTGCCACCTAATTTCAAGGTCTTTATGGAAATGCATTTGTAAATCTATGAAGTGTTTTGATGTTATAATAGTAATTTTAAAAAAGTTTTTTATAAAAACACTACAAAATAATGACTTTTATATGAAATGCAGTTTTGGATAATACATGGTAAATGAGGTCTAGTTAAAAAATCTTGAAAAAGCTGAAAAACAGATACAAACAAAATTAGTGTATGCAGTGGGAAAAACAATAATTACATTTAACTGAAAACAGGTGGAAAAACTTAAAACTGTGTTAAGAATTTACCTGTTTGTCATCTGTTTACAGCTCAAATTCAACTTTAACATTCTTACAAAGTAAACCAAGTAATTTAAATTAGTATGAAGAAAGTAAATAAAGCTTTTTAAAAGGTTTAATGGAATGAAATTAAAATATAATTCCATTAAAATTATTATTTACTAAAATATTTTTTGTAGTTTTTTAAGTCAGTCATCTGTCAGTATTAAAAAGAAAAGCTGACTCTCCCTTACAAGGTACTAATTTGAATTTCAAAATCATAGGATTACTTCATAATTGCTTGAAGTTAGAACATTATTTCAGTTACCAGCAATCAGCTGTTTAAAAATAGTGTCCCTAAATCATAGATCTATACTTTTTCTGGGCCATTTTCCCCTTAAAAATTGACTTGACATTTAAAACATCAGCTTTTTCACAGTGTGCATCCCATCTGCAATTATGCTGCAGCCCACTCAGCTCTGTCCTTGCAATAGCAATAAAGCTATTAAATAAAACACCTGCAGATGGATAAATTGGACAGCTAACCAGCACACACACACACAAAACAGAGAAGGATAGAAACAACAAAAGAAAAAAAGATGTTTTAAATAACCGGACATTCTTACAGATGCCCATTTACACCGTAGGGTGTGGAGTGTAGTATTTGTGCAAGAAAGGCACATTGCATACTGAAGTCTCTTCCCTCTTTGGGTAATTATAGACACCAACAGTAATCAACCTCTCTTTCATACAAGAATGCTAACACAGTAGAAGCAGTCATTCAATATTATCTAATCTGCTTTATTTGTAACATGGAAGAGCAAACTAGTGAGAGTACTTGTGTCCTTTGTCATAACTGGATAAAGCCTTATGTCAGGGAATGAGGCTAAAAGGCCTGGCTTACCTTGCTTGTAAATTTTATTTGGATGGTAGCCATTTCAAAGGTTCTAAAATTCCTCATGGATCATGGTAGATGTGTTTGATCAACCTGTTTGCATACAAATTTTATACTCATCCAGCCTCTAGCGTGACTACTGATTTACTGATAGTGGCATACGGAGGGAATGAGCGCAAGTAAACCTGCAGTGTGTTCTGGGACCCCGTGTCTGCACAAGTTGTGGTACCTGGGCCAGCTTGTTTAAAGGTTTTTGAAATTCTTCTATTCTACAGAGCCACCAGTTGTGTAACTTGCATGAAGACATAATCTCCACTTTACCTTCTTGCTTCTGTATTGATTTACAAATCTCATCATGAAATTTATGAATTCATATAAAAACTGAAAAAAACCCGAAAAAAACCTGAAAATGTAGTTCAAAGAAAATTTACATATATACAAGTCTTTTTATGAGCAATGCAAATTGCAACTTTTGTTTAATTGATTCTGTGCTTTCTATTTGCATTCACCTACACTGAAAAAGCTTTAATATTTTCAGTTGCAGTGGAGATTATAACATCTTTCTTTTGCATATGCTCATGCATTTATTATTATACAACAACAAGAATAATAACCAAAAGAATAACAAGAAGAATAACAAGAATAGTAGTGCAGTAAAATCATGCTGAAGCCTTTACCTCAACCAAGATATTTTGTGCATCTCTCATCCAGTCACCAAATGAGCATTTTCGTAAAATCTGTAGAAATTTAGGCTGAAATGTGTTTGGAATTCAGATACATATTCAAAACCCGAAAGGTAGAACCTGCGAGACAAGGTGTGGTACATAGGAAAAAAGAAATTAGTATAAACTGAAAAGAAACTATGCATCAATTTTGTTTTCCACTCAAAAGTTTTAAAATCACATCTGACGTTATTTAACATCTTGAGGAAAACTTTCATTGCAAGCTAAAATATTAAAGAAGAACATCCCTAAAGTGCTGCTGAATAAGCATGAATTTTCTTGCTCTAAGTTGCTTGTCTAATTCAGAAGGTGGTGGCAGACAGCCAAACTTCCTAGATGTTAAGACTATACCATAAAGTATCCTTAATGTAGTTTTCAACTCTTCTGTTTATCTCCCTGGGGATAAAAGAACCTACTGTTTTGAAGTGTCAGATTTTATACTGTGTTGCAGTGAGTTATTTTTATTTATCTTCCATTCTATATTTTTCTGAGGCATATATAAAAGTAATCTTCAAAGAGCTATTCCTACTATTTCAGCTTTTTTCATTTTTAAGTTTTGTTTTGAAGAACCATCCAGAAAAAAACCATACATAACTTATGTCCTGGTAATTATACTCAGACTACACATATCTTTTGTTCATCATTTTTTTTCGCCTTTGGAAGACAAAAGGAATCTGCCATTCTAAATCAGATTTTAAATGGTACTGCATGCTGCTTGAGAGCAGAAGATGTCGCATTTAACTACAAATTCCTTCCTATGCTGTGTAGATAAGCAATATCCATGTTGTTTCCTGTTTAATTGCCTGCAAATGTTTGAGGATACTGAGATGGCCTAAGGCCAAGTCTCTCCCATGCTCCCAAGTCTCTCCCCAATCCAGCAGCAGATGTAGAGCTGCCAGCAGTCAGGAAAGGAATTGCAATGTCCTGAATGCATGCCATAAAACCTGGTGATGCACACAGTATGCAAGTGTTTTCAGGAAACATATGACTGGCATAATGCCCTTTTGTGATCCCCTATCATTAAAAGTGACAGATATGTTGCACAAAGGTAGGCAGTTCTAATGTGATGTCCATGAAGGGTTGCTCTTTGGCAAGAGAATCCTCTAGGGACCGCTAGCCCAAGCCATCCCTAGTCATTTATTTCACTTCCTGAGGGGAAAAAAAAAGCAACCCAAAATCATATCAATGAAAAGTCCTTCCTGCTCAACTTTAAAGAATCAAGAAACATGATTTCTTAAAATTCAAATTTCCTTGAGAGCCATGAGGCTGAATTTCCATCAGAAAGTCATTAAAGTAGGAATTGTCTAAATATAAACATAAAGTAGAACTTTTAGCTGCTTATACAGCTGAGGCCTGCAAATCTCTTTAAGATATATTTAATTTGAAGAAGAAGAACTACTGAAAACAAAGAGAATTCCTCTGAGAAAGGCTCATAGATGTATCTAAGGACTCATAAAGAGGTTTGCAGAAGGAAATCTTGGTCTTTCTCTAGAAGTCAAGGTAGAAAATCAGTGTCTGTTTCATCAGTGACTTTATTTGAACTCTGAATTGGCAGCATGGATATGACCCTTAAATAAGTAGATTTCTTCACTCATTTATAAGCATGTATTTAAGTGTATGTAGCAGAGCAGGAATAGAAGCACTGATCTTGGCCTCAGCTCCATAAAGCTGCTTTTGGGAAAAAAGTAGGACAGAGAAATTTTGGGAAATATTGTAAAATATAGGAGGAATAAAAGGTGGGAAAATACAGATTTTTCTGTAGCAATTGTTAGGAACTATGATGGATCTATTATAAGCTAGCATATAATACTGTATCTTCCTATTTAGCCTTCTTACGTACATACATTTCTAAATTTCCTTTTACTGTCTCTAAGTGTGCAAAGATAGCCAAAAGCAGAATTATTTTAAGCATTTTGTTTTTGTATTTTATAAACAGTGTCATTAGAAGGAGATGTTACTAGAGGACTTTATGTAAAATCTGAAATTACAATGACATCCCTCATCCTTGAACTTGGTGAAGCACACTAGCACTCACTGCAGAGAAGACTGAGAAGATGAACTCTGCTTTGTAATAATAAATTATTAAACTGTCCCCTTGCAGCTCTTCCAGATATTGGTGGTAATGATTATCAAGGTTTTCTGGGTTAACATAATTTTCCTTCATGAAAATGGCTTATATATCCTTTGACTTCCTAGCATTCTTATTTTTATGCATTTTGCTAGTTCCATAATTTTTGAAAATTCTTCCCTCATTTGCTATTTTAATCTATGCTATTCCCTACTGTGTCATTGTACTTCTCTCTACTCCTGTGCCATGCTGTCCTCAGGCTAACATGAATAGCATTATGTACATCTCTGAGGTTAGATGCAAATCTAGACTAACATCTTCCTGTGAACATGGCCTGTAACATCTCTCTTATGTCTGTTCAAAATGTTGAGATACGGAAAACTGGGACAAACTTAATGCCAGTTGCCGTATTACAAGGAATAATACATATTCTCCTACCAAAAGGTACAGGATATGCTTATCCATGTGTTTGTCTGACACTTGCATCTGACAGGGAGTAAGGCTCCCTTGATGAAGGAACTGGGGTCCAGAGGCACAGACATTTAAGGACCAAGCTCCAGTTGGTGCTTAGAGGATGGGATGGAGAACACAGCACTGCTTGTGGTTAGAGGAAAAGCATTGAGGAGCAGTAATTTCAAACACACTGAAACCACAAACAAGGAGAGCCAAAGCCTGGACTCAGTTAAGAAGTTGTGTTGAACCACTTGCATCTGAAGTTGCTATCAAAGGTAATAGTTCATAGATTCATGTGGACTAAAATATCCTAGCAATCCACAGCAAAACATGCCATTCAGTCAGTGTAGGGAGGGGCATGGCAGGGACTCCCAGGGAAGGCTGTGCCCCAAAAGAAGTGAGGATGGCAGCAAGGCAGCTGGAGTAGTTGGCTCACCTGCAAGGTGTCAGCATGCTGAACAAGGAAAGTCGGGGTCAGACTTAAGTCTGGAAAGAGGTATCAGGGCCAGCCTAAGGCCAATAATTCAGCAAGTCTATTGGGATGAGTCAGTCACATTAGCAAGTCATATCCAGGTCTGGGTCAGGGAGGTAAAGTACCAGCTTCAGGTGTAAACATTCCAGCTGTGGGGCAGCTCAGGATCAAGCTGCAGAGTTGACTAAACAAGGCTCCTATGGAGGAAGCAATTAAAACTCTTGTTTCTATCTCATTTCCCAAAAGTTCTTAGTGAGGAAGCTGGCATTGTCCTTGCCTAGCTGAAGTCCTTAATTTATCTCATGGAACTGGAGATGCATTCTGGACTCTGTCAGGAAGAGTTTTAACCTCTGTTGAGTCAGGATATTGTTTAGTAAATCATGGGATATCTCATCAGTTCTAGACAGTATCATTTGTATATCTGAAGAAGACTGATACATATCTTAGTTAGGAAGTGCAGCCAGAGTAACTCCCGGATAAAGTGGATAAAATCAGTTTTGGGACAAGACACTAAAAATGCCTGAACTCCCCAGAAGAACTGAAGGGAGAACAAACAGGTTAACTGAGTCCACGATGAATATCTGAGGGCAGTCCCCGAGGGCCCAGTCCTGAAATGTGTTCTGTGAAAGAAAGGACATTCTTTCTCATGGATGGGTGCTTTTATCAGAGTCTCCAAATAGAAGTGCAACATGAAGCATGAAATTGTGACTGCCATCTTGTAAGAAGCAGGTGGCAAATCAGCTGTTTGAGAAGGATATTCTTATGAGGTAATCTTGACATGATCAAATTAAACGGGATTTTTTCCCTTTTGTTCATTCATCTGTGTCTTTATAAAATTTGTTACTCTATTATCTATTCTAGCTGGTATGAATAAATTGTGCCTTTTTACATTTGTCTTAACCAGGAGGTCATTTAATATTCTTCCCTTTAGGATATATGGAATAACTTGGGACACAGCAGCAAACAAACAAGGACTCAAAAAAAGCCACCATAGGACTTTCACTGTATCAAAAGCTAGGAGTAATCACCAGTGCTAGCTGCCTGTATAGAGAGAAAACGAGTTATAATTTTTTTTCAGGTTTTTTTAATCACTAAAAGGAGATTTTGGGGTTCATCCATGACTTCATGGATGAGTCACGGGTGGCTTTGCACTCCTGCGAAGTACTTTTTAATTTTTTCTTAAAAAATAAAAATAAAAATAAAAAAATTTCTGGAAATAATTTCATTATGATAGGGCATAGGTTTTTTTTGCACTATGTTTTTCATCTTTTCTTTTCTATTTATTCATTATTGTAATATTTCCAGAGAAAAATTAAGTGCATACTCTCCTATATTTTTCTGAGAATCTAGGGATCACAGAGAAAGATCTGGTTCATCTTTCTTCAAAAGCAGACCTGCTTCTTAGCCTGCAATTACTGCATCTCAACAAAAATAATCCATTTAGAATATTTCACTGGCATGCATGAATATATGAGGCAAAAGGGGATTGAGGTTCTTAAAAAATATTTTGAATCCTTTAAAATATGGGAATTGTGTAATCTCCATCCAAAAAGTGTTCTAACTCTGTTCAAAATAATTAGGAAAATGCTGCATGCAGGATAAGTTTGGATTCATATATTAAGGGTAAATAAAAATTGAATTTCATGGTAAATCCTTCATTTTTCTTTCCCCCAAGAGAAATCACTAATGAAAAATATGGGCAAGTAAAGGAGTTACATTTAAGAAACCCTATTTGGAGCCCAACCTGCAGTAAATCTGTAATGGCATCACTTTTTTGATATTTCTCCCTCTTTGTGACATACACCTATCTAGTTAGAAACCTGAAACAGCACAATTTGAGTTCTGTGCTCAATTACAAATAACCAGTGTGAGTTCAATACACTAGGTAAGCTATTCACAACCAGTTTGTTTGTTTTCAGACAATGCAAACAAAGGAAAATAATCAAATATATCTTCTCAGCTCTAGAAAGAATTTCAGCGTTTCTGAATGAAAAGTACAATGTAAAATTTTTGCTAGGACTACTTTACTTCAATTTATATTAATATAAGCATGAAAATGCAAATTAAAAAAATAGTGGCTTGTACAGGGTTAAATTGTAATGGACGTTGACGAAGAACAAGCTTGAAAAAATAATATACTGGGATATACTCTTCTCTGTCTGACTAGTACAGACAGAACTGTATCTAGTGCCATCGTCCTTGGCATCAGGGACACTTCTAGGCTGGCACTGAGGCCCTGACACACCGTGACACATACTTGGCTCTTAGTCTTCTACGTGATTGTTTACACTTGATAATGCATTCTGCAGAGCGCTGTTTTCAGTTTGTATTGTGAATTGAAACCTTCACTGCATGAATGTTTATGCCTACAAAGCCAGTTCCTGCAAATATATAAGCCATTTGAATTTTTAAGCCACTTTGACAATTAAATTTCCTCTAACTGATTAAATTCGAACTATTTGCCTTGACTATGCATCATATATGGTATGTGTCTAGACATTTTAATAATTGGTTTCTTTCATCAATTTAAATGAAAAAATAGTTTTAAGCAAGAAAATAATATTAAGGAGCCTTTAATGAATTTTAATTACTCTTTAAACAAACAATAGTGGTGAAATTCATGAAAATTTTATTTCAGAATCACAGTTCTGAATATTTGCAAATAACACTAAGTCTCAAGCACATACTAAGGTTATTTTAAACTTGGAAGGTCACAGACAAGTGGATAGCTCCCATTTAAATATTCAAAACTATTAACAGGTAATATAATGTTCAGTATCTCATTTTCTACATTGAAAACATAATATACACCTGGATGAAAATAAAAAGGCAAAGACCTGCCAAAAGAAGAAAGAAAATATTTCCAGTGATGTCACTGGAAAACAGTTGTTTAATGGATCTGTCAGAGTATATAGGATTTAGGAAGAATGTGTTCTGAAGACCAGACAGTTGTATGTACATTAAGTTATTCTCAGCTCAGTCTTTTTCATAATTCTGTCCAAGAAAGTGGGATATATTTTCATCTCAGGGGCATCAGTATATATCCAGATATACCATTTTGCTCCATGCCTCTATGCCCAATTTACACTGGTATTACTGTAAGTCTTGGAGTGTGATTCCTATCTTACATAAAGTGTCAAGCACAAAATTTGCAAAACAAAATTGCAAAACAATGAAGAAAGCCAAGTTGAGCTCAGAAATATGTGTTAAATGAACTCAGTAATCAAACTGTGAGACATATTTAACATATGCTGAATTAATTTATTCTGAATTCTTTTTCCCTATTCTGAAAAACATTTTTTTCCATCAGCTCTGGTGCAGTTGATTTACTGTAGATTTTTACAGAAAAAATCATAACAGTGAGGTTTTTCTTGTTCTCTGTGCTATATTTATAGTTTTTACAGAAACATATTATAATATACATACCAGAAAAACTCTAAGAAAGAGTAGTATGACATATTATGGTGGGATGTATTCACTCATACATCTTGAGCCCTGTGAGGACATTAATTTGAACTCTTAATCACAAATGGCTCTAGGCCTAATTTTATTTCTGTACTGAGCTCTAATGTGGTGATTAATAAATTTTTGATGTTTTGATTTGGAGCAGTTATCTTTCAATATCCTCATAGGCCTCACAGAATTTGGAAGTGTAGCAAACCCTCCTTCTCTCAATGACTAGATCTCTATACCTAACATCTGTCTAGTCCAGCTGCAACCCTATCCATAACCTCTAAATATTAAACTATTCTTTGTGACTTGAATATCCTGATTAGTTTTGTGGGCTTTGCAGAACACAGGAGTAAACTGAGGTCTCTGTCCCAAAATGTATGCTGTTTCTAACCTTTAAAATACTTTTAATGGTAACCTACTGTCACAGCCAAAATATAGCCCACAATAAAGCCGTTGTAATGTGAAACAACAGTCCTGAATTTAATCTTTGCTAATTTGGCAATAAACCTATTCTTTTTCTCCCAAGACTAAATGGAATTGTACTGTCAATACTAACTATAGCATCAGTGGCTCACGGTGGAGCAAATTCTGAGCCACTCCTTACCAGTTTTGAGTTGTGGTTAT
Source organism: Leptocoma aspasia (assembly GCA_013399835.1). Taxonomy (NCBI): domain Eukaryota; kingdom Metazoa; phylum Chordata; class Aves; order Passeriformes; family Nectariniidae; genus Leptocoma; species Leptocoma aspasia. The sequence goes on along the minus strand of VXAX01007780.1, from coordinate 181,753 downwards.
TGCATAATGATGAGCTGACACTTTTCATGCAGTTGTGTGTGAGCACACCTGCTCTTAAACCAGTTTTGTCTCCATTCTTAGTAGTCATTCCCCGGCAAAAACCCAGTCAGAGGTTGCCCACACATCCCATTCTGATTTCAGACATTTAGCAGGATGAAGACATCTTCTTCTGAACAATCTATAATTTTAAATGCAAACCTCGCTTTAACCTCAACCACTGTGATTCATCCTAATCTAATATTAATACTAATATGTCCACTGAAAGACTCTCCATACAGGTCTGCCAAAACTGTGGAAGAAACCAAAGACAACGATACTTTCAGTTCCAAGGAGCTTGAGTCATTAGTTGTGCTCAAGTGAAGTATCAGAGCTTGTATTCTAATTAGGATGTAAACTAGAGCCATAATTCAGTGTTTTGGGGGTACAATTTAAACTCTGGAAAATGTGCAGAGAATTCAGTGCATTCCTCCTTTTCCTCCTAACTCTGCCAGCCTCAGCTACATACTGAATTAGGAATAATTTTTCATGTTTGCAGGCTAACTCCCACTCACCCTTTCTTTTATAGTCATGGACACTGGCATTTTATAGTCATGGACACTGTTGATGGTGCTGAATGCAGAGGCAATGACACATGCCTTGTACATTGTCTTCAAGGTCTGATAGGTGGCTTGGCAGCTGATGATATAATGTCTTCCCTGCCATTGGGATATGCAAGAGTTCAGCAAAACTGCAGCTGGCATGCCATTGCAGCTGTTTTAGGTGTCTGTAAGCCCTTCAGCTTTGGAGCAGCTTTGGAACAGCAGAACCTAGACCTCAAACTCCAGTTTACTGGTATGACACTAGTATCAACTTCAGTACTTCCATTTCTCAGAGAGTAGAAGGTACCTCATATGGGTTCTTGGTGTTTTTCATCTGCAGTTGCGAGAAACCCTTAAAAATTTGAACTTTAAATTTTGAATGTTGGGTTTTATTTCCCATCTTAATAAGTGAGGTGTTTGAAAACTACAATAGAACACAAGGACAGTCTGAGCTAATTTTCATCTCTAATTCCTTTTATACAAATGTGTAACATTTGAAGGACATGAGGACACCTCATAGAAATTTTTTCTTTATTTGTTATTTCCAAAGAAATTTCAGGATATTGAAATTTTTAAAAGTTTAAATTTTAAATTTAAAAAATATAAGGAGCACTGTGTGCACTTTTTAGAAATCTGAACTCTCTTAGACTTTATAGATCTTATTTTGCAAAGAATGGAGACATAGGCCATGAGCTGTCTGGCATATGATTCTCCTAAAGAAAGATATTTTAGGAAAAAACCATCTCCACATAACCTTTTTATGATAGACTAGAAAATCAGTTGCTCACACAGATTGCCCCATTCTTGGTTTTCCTACTATGAAGACATTTTTGCCTGATTTGTTCAATTATTTTTAATTTTTAAAAAATTTCTTAAACATGTAATTGACAGAAAACAAGCTCAGGGAGACACTTAAGGTCATGGTTTGATAATCCTTACCAAGTTCACAGTGCTTCTCTCAATGGTTTATGAAAGGAAGTTGTCTTTATTATGATGAAATGGAGTATATATGTAAGAAAGACACCTGAATATAGACATAAAGGAAGCAAGGCTCCTGGGAAGAAACAATAGTTTTTATTAACCAGCAGATAAACTTGAAAAAAATCAGACAAGTCTGGACTTACTGCCTCTTTAGCAAGGCTTCAAAGAAGAAAACAGTCTGAGCAAAATGGTTGCAACGCCATTGCTTCCTTATTTTAAAGAAAATGTCTTCCTCTCACAACCTGATTGGTTTCAGTTTTCAGCTATTGCTTTTGCTAGCTAAACAAAATAACCAGCTACTGGCAAAGATGTTTTTTGTCAATCCTTGTAGGCTCCAATGATGTAAAAAAAAAAAAAAAGCTGTATAAATGAACATACTAGATTTTCTTTTTTACTGAAGTGCTATTACTGAATGTTTACAGATAGTAAATCTGACTTCTTGATTTTGTGGTTAATACATAACTTCAAGTTTTTTTCCTTTAAAACAAAAAAAATTGTTTTATTCCTGAGCACATTCTGCAGATCGTGTATTTTGAGAAAGGCATTGCAAGAGAAGATTTTAAATCCTTTTCTCTGAATAGAAGTACACAGTCAACTGTGGTCAGTCTCAGAGAGCCTCTGTGACAACATAACAGCACTTGGTGAGACAGATATTTGGAAAAGACATTAAGAGGCATAAACCACCCACACACTGTTTTGTGACAGACCTTATAAAAAGGGAGTTCAATGCTGACTTCAGTGGGGCTAATATTTAGTTTCAAGATAAGAATAAGTAAAATTGAAATGAAAATTCTGAGTGGCATTTTGAAAGATCTGTTTGACATCCTGTGTCTTGTTTATTTTTTCTGATGAGAAAGAACATTATCTTGTAACAGGGAACAATTTCTAAATGTCAGTAATTTTTCTTCTCTTTGGGAACACAGACAATGTCAGTCTAAGTTTACAAAAAAATCCAGTAAATTGGTGTCAGATATATATTTGGCATAGCTAAAGTCAGAAATTGAATTTCCTATTGTACCCCCAGCGAGCACAATAATAAGCTGACCCACACGTACTAACAAGGAAAGCACTTGCAATCTGAATTCCTGGTGGTGAAAGAACTGAGGCAGAGCAAGACCAGGCAGCTGAAGGCAGGCTGTAAGGTGAATACTATAGGTGAAATAGAACAGCTGAAGTAGTCCCAGTAAATAATTCTGATATTCTTTGGTACCATGTACTTTCAAAATCAGAGCTGCTGTTAGGCCTCTGCATTGCCCATTGCTAGGCATTGGACAAGTCTACTTTAGAAAAAGGCCTAGAATACCACAGTAGGTACACTTCTTTGTTAAATCTCTTTCCTGCTATATCTCATTAAGATTGCCTTTTTTTTTTTCTTCTAATTCTACTTTTGAAATGGAGTAAACAAAAATTTAAAAAAGAATGCTTTTTCTTCCAAGGTGGGCAGACCATTAATGGACACTTGGATGGAACAGTTACTGGGGTCAATGTGCAAATAGATATGATATTGAAAAATAACCCCTATAGATTTCCTCTATAGGGAAGCTCTTACTTTGAAGTGCAGTGCTTACCATTACCAAAATTTGAAGAGGAAGTAAAAAACAAGGCTTAGGGGAAAACAAATTTAAAAAAAGAAAAAAGTTGAATACCAAATCAAAGCCTCCTGTATTTTTCGTTTGTAGGTATCTATCCAGTTAGTTCTGATAAAAATCTTCGGAATTTTACTTCTTTTAGGATGAGTAACTGACCTAAACCCAAAAAGAGAACAGAGCAATCAAGGTCAACATCTAAACAGATAAACTTTAAATGTGAAAGCTAAGAAGGCTTAACAAAGGATAAATCTGCTTTAAAAATGTTACCTACATTTGCAAAACAATTCAAACAACCATTGCCATGAATTAAAATTTCAGTGCATCAACAATGTCAATTTGCTTCAAATTTAATTTTTACTGAAAATTTGTAATTTCATAATAAATATTGTGATGCTCATTGTGCCCACATTTTTCATCACATTCTAAATTTCTTTTTTATGTTTTAAATTGGTGTGCACAAAGTGATAGCTGAAGTTATAGTCTCATTAACAATAGTGTGTTAATAATTACAAGGTTGGTCATGGTTAATTACTACTCTTCATTAAACACAACACATCAGGAAACTGTGGAGGGCTTCTGAAGAGTGTATGTCCCATCACTGCTACTCAGTGACCTAAATCAACCTTAATCCAAAGTCTGCTGTGATGGGGTTTCTAGTCTTCTGTATCCGAGCAATTAGCACAGAAAGAAAAGGCACATGTGCAAAGCTTCGTGCACACAGACACAGCAAAAGTGTTCTCACAGCCCTGGTGCTGTGAAGGACCCATAGTGAGCCCATAAGCAGTGAGCACAGCTGAGCTGAGCAGAAAAGCTCCTCAGGGAAAGAAGAGGTAGGAGTGGGTGAAAGAATGAAACTGGTAGGCATGACATGTTAATGAGCTGTGTCAGAGCCATCTGAGGTTTGGGGAAGATAATTGCAGCTTGAGAAAAAAAGTAATCTTTTTTTCTGTTCAGGACAATGTTCTTTGGAGCTGTCCAAGAACACTTAGTAAAGCAAAGAAGTTAAAGAAGATCACTGGAGATGAGCTTTTTCAGTCCAACCATTCACTGACTCCAACTAGCTGTTTTATCCTTAAACACACAGAATACCAGATCAGTTTCCAAAAGGAATTTTGACTTGTAAAAACACAATTATTTTTTACATTATTTCACTGCTGGTCATTGAGTTCTTGCCAGATAAGAAAAGAGCCTGCCTCTTTCACTTCCATTCCAAGCAGCAAGATGGAAGAAAATTCTCAGATTCGCTCTGCTTTAAAGATCAAGGAGAAGCTCTGTTTGTTTCTTTGTTTTAATTTCCCAGCTAAGTGACTTCTAAAGGTTTGAGCTTCTAAATAGCTAATGTCCCTATTGCAAGCATCTTTTCATGATTATGACTAATTTTACATCTCTACCCTGTTTTGCTGCCCTCCTTTTCTTTTCTGCCTTTAAATAAAAGAATTTGACCTTACTAGGGTGAACAGGTTATATCAACTAATAACATGAGCAATTAAAGAAGCATTCAACGACAAAGGAATGACCTGTAGTCTCAAGGATGGGTGGGAAGTGTTTCACATTTTTAAATGTACTTCTACTGATAATTTACATTTTGTACCTTAGGTGGCTTTCTGAGCAGGTTATGTATGTAGCAACGCCATGGGATTATATTATTTTTGACAGCTATTTTTATTTCTCTCCCTCTGCCATCATTTGTGTCTCTACACACACACACACACACACACATATGTATATAACATTAATTCTGTTTCCTACTATGAAGTGTATAAAAACTGATACAATCATAATGGATTTGATAAACTACTTGGAAACCTTTCACAGATTCAGCACACTGGGGAACACAAAATGAAGCTCTTTTGCAAGCTGTCCTGTCTCTGGAACTACAAGCGAAGGTGGCAATATAGGTCCAGCACCTGTAACCCTTATAAGACAGTACAACCAAAATGAAGAATCAGATGGAAAGCAGCTTTGCTACCTATTTGTGAAAAACAAAAACAGATTTTATCTTCTTGGTTACTTACAGATTTATTATGTACACTTTACTGTTTCTGTCAAAAACAACAAAGTCTCTATTGACAAGAAGATGGTAATATAAGAGGAAAATTTTCCCCACTGTTTCCTACAAGCCAGCCTCATAGATTTTTCAGGTAAATAATGGCAAAAATGTCCAAAATATATGCATATATATATCCCATATATGTATGGGTCGGGGAACTGGGGAGAGATGGAGAGAGAGTTCTACATCACTGAGCAAAGCACAGCTACATTAAAAGTGTAGGGGTAAGAAAAAATCATCCATTTTTTCTGTGACTGATTTGCAAAAGTACCCATTCGAGCACATGAATAGCAGTGAACAGTTCAGCATATCTGTACATACAGTGCATCAGAAAGGAAATGTATAAGTTTAAAGACTATTATACTTTCCTATCATGAGGTCAGCTTCTCTGTTTCTGGAAAGACTGCAGAGTTGGCAGGAAGGACTGTCTTGTCCCTGTGTGTATGAGCCAACACATTGAATAGCCATGTTTCTCCACAGCATTAAGTGGCAGGAAGGACAAAGTGATTGGGAGAGATGTGCTGTTTAATCCTACAGGGTCTGCAAGGCCACTTTTTGCAATGACAAAGGCTGATTTAATAAATCTGTTATAATTCTAAAGCTTGATTTTACTAGACACTCTTTTTTTCTTAACTAATGAACTTACAATGTGAAACTATTGCAGCACAAGGCAGAGAGCATTACTTTGATGTTGACTCTCAGCTGTATAACAGTCTACTACAATGAAATTTCTGAGGTAAAAATGTGGACAATAAGGTGATTTGCAGTGTTTTTATCCATAGAAATAGAAAGAATAGGAAAAGATTGATGGAAGGAGATGTGTATTGTTTGCTTGTTAGACTCACTAAATTTTATACTGAAGAATGAAAGCTAAATTTGATTTAATAAAAGGATTTATAGATTGTAATGATGAACATCAATATGCCAGCCACTATTATATTTACTCTAGGTCTACAGTCCATAATTCTGCCCAGTTCTCCTAAATAGGGATAAAAGAAATCAGATACCTCAGAACAGGATGCAAACCAACAAGAAAGGTAACAAAGTCAATAAACCAGTGAAAAAGAAATGCAGTAGGGAAAACCTGGTATTTTCCCTGTGCCAGTGTCCATCTTTTAGCTATGATAGATAACTATGTTTCCTTGTTTGGTTTTTTTCTTGGTTGGTTTTTTTTTTTTTTTTAGCAGAGAAAGTTTAACTTTCTGTTTAAATACAGGACAAAAGATGGTCTTTATTTAACCTCTCTCAATTAACTGAAAAGTAGTGAGAGTGGCCAGTCATGGGACAGGAAAAGTAGCTATGTGCTCCTGCTCTAAAAGAAATGTTTTATGTCCACTAATCCTTCAGGAAGAATCACTTAATTTGATTAAGGTTTTGGGCTGGTTTGGTTTTTCCTTTCTTTTTGAGAGTATGAGTGAGTCTTCATCTCTCTCTTATTAATGTTATCATACCTTGCAGAAAAATAATAGCAACTTGTCTATATAATTTTCTGATTTAGATGCTCACCCAGAGGGAGAAAGGTATTACTCATAAACTAATTCCAGTGTTTTGCATCATGTAATCAGTGCAAACATCTTTGGGATAGGTATCATAATACTGGTTGTAATATCAGACATGTCTTTTTGCAAAATTTGAGAGCTATACTCTAATATTAAATACAATACATTCATTGAATATATTAAAAGTAGTTTGATTTTATAGAAATCACAACATAGGCAAACAACAGCCCAAACCACAACAGAAAGGCTGCGTCTAATCTCTCCTTATAAAAGAGATGTAGTAAATTGATTAAATCCAGCAAAAACCTTGGTAAACAACTGCCATCTGTAAGCAAGGATCGCAGGTTTAAGGATCTTCTCAGTTTTAATGTCTCAATTGTTCTATTAAACGCCACTCCAGTAATTTTGAATGAGAGCAGCCATGGTATCAGTTTCTAATGTGGGCGTCACGTCAGTGGTGGAATCAGATCACACAGAGATTTTGGATCCGAGAAGGCGAATGAGTACTGGGATAAGGACCCTGCTGAGATCTGGACAGCATTGGCTAGCACTCCAAACCAGATTATAAATTTAGGTGCCAACAGAAGAGGAAATACAGATGCTGAGATTTAAATTATTTTCTAAGGTTGCCCTCCCAGATCTGGAAGATATTTAGGTTCCTAATTCTCCATATAAGAAGCCATTTTTCTAATTCTGATTCTTTTGATCCTCTTATATCAGAGTTTTAGATGTAAGAGGAATGATTTTTTTAAAGCAAAGGTGTTTTTCCCATTTGCTACCCCTCTGTTTGCACTGCAGAGCATTTTCAGAGCACACAAGATGAATTCCCTTCAAATGAAACTCAACTGCACTTCCAAGGAGAGTACCCAGTGAGCCTGAAATTGCTCACAGATATTAGATAAGACTTAACTAGAGTTAGTCTAAAATAAACCTTTTGAGATACATTTAGTATACGTGCCATTTCAATTGGTTTTGTCCTTGAAACTTGCTTCAACTAGGTGCTAAAGTAGAAATAACCTTTCAAAATCCCAGATCAGATTATTTTCTTTTCTGCAACAGTTCCAGAATTAACATAATAAATATACTGTGGTGTGGTAAAGTAAACATATATCTCATGAAGGTCTAGGAAAACTCATGGCTCTTACTCCAACCCTCCCCCACCACCACAAATTGTCACCATTGTCACCATTAGCTGTCTTGGTTTAGAGTGATCCAACAAGTTTTGGGGTTTTTCTTATTTTAATTCTTGCTTTCTTTAAGCATCTGAAAGATAAATCTATTTTTTCAATAAATTAAACAACAGCGATAAATAGCTACTTTATATTTTTCCATAGATTTTGCCAAATAACATATGTTCCTAAATTTGGCATAAATTTTATTTGCTTGCTTCTGTTAAAAAATAACAGAATATAATATTGGGGGTTTTGGCTTATGTAAGCATACATTAACCTAAAATTTGTATTGCTTGCACAGATTGAGGTATTTCTTATTCCCTTATCACCAAAATTGGTAATTTCTAGGACTGCCTAGACATGATCTAGCTGGACTTGTTTTGAACAGGAGTTTGCACTAAATGGCCTCCAGAGTTCCTTCCTAACTTAAATTATGCTATGATGCTACGATTTTGTGGAAAAAGCAATATTCATCTCAGTTGTACCCGAGATGTAGAGGAACAACTCCATTTATTGCATAGTATTCCTACTAATATTTTTACTGGTCTGTTTTCTTCTTAATGCAATTTAAATAATGGACATCTCATCATCAGACCTGAGCATAACATATCATGATCACTTGCATTATATGAAGCAAAGAGCACCTTCTGAAGGAAGAGTCTGGAAAGAAGCTGAAGTATAATGATGTGACTTGCTGAAACAATTTTAGACAGAGATTTTTACATTTATTAATGTAAAAAGAACAGTATAAAATAACATATAAGCCTAGGTAGCTTTTTCAGTGAAGTCATAATGATTCTATACTAGATTTTGCCTCTTTTGCACAAATTTAAAGTGTGAAATTGTTTCATAAGTCAGAAATAAAATAAAGGTAGCCTTTCTAAGGGTTACTCATGAGATAATGTGGATGTGTTAAATTGATCCGTGTTGACTGCACTGACATTTTTGACCAGTTTCAAACAACCTCTAATTATAAAGATACATCATTATCTCCTTAATAGTCAACTGCATATTTTTTTGAAAAAAAAAATCTGATTTTATTCATATAGGAAAATTAATAGAGCATATTTTCAAAGAAAGTGTTAAATAATTGCATATACCTTTCCTTAATTAACACTTTTGGAGTTCTACAACAACTTCCCTGCCACCTTGCTGAAGAACACAGCTTCCAGAAAAAAAATTCAAACGAGGATAAAAATACAGTTAGAAGAAATAAAGTGGGAAGGTAAATACATATGTTTCTGACAGGTTTCTGATGGCATGGGTAGCATCAGTCCTTGTTGGTTCTGACACAGGGTACACAGCTGGATAGTGATGACCAAAGCTGGGCACTGCAAGAACCAAAGAACAATGGATCAATATCATACATCAGTTTGTCTGTTCTGAAAGAGTGGAATGAATTTAATTGAAGAAAACAAGATTTGTAAGTACACAGGTACCCTCTGATCTTATTGACTACCTTAGAAGATCAGACATGAGTACTTACATGCCTCATTAGTATGATATTCCTATAAAAATATTCCTATACTTGAAATATACAAACCCTTGCACATATTTATACCAATTCGTGATTTGCCTAACAAATCACAAAACATCAAATAATTGAATAATTTGGTTTGTAACATTATTTTTAGGTCCACCACATAACGGTTTAACTATTTAAAAACCTTTTCTACAAGCTACCATGTTCCTGTGACAGCAAAAATAATAAGGTTGTTGTTTATTCCTTGGCAGGAGATTAACTAGAAAAGGTCAGTCAATATGAAAGAGGAATGAGGCTAGTTTCTTTTTTGGCTGCCCCTTTAAGAGTGAAGTGAGCTCTGTTACAAGAGCAGAGCCATGAGCTAGGAGCTAAGCTGACACAGTTGGTGATACCAAAAGCCATATATTAAACGTTCCTCCATATGTACTTTATGTTTCACTTTGTTTGTTTTTACTTTTAATCTCCAATAAAGTTTATCTCACCTGAAAGATATTTGCTGTTAATCTGGGAGAAATCAGAAGTGAACTCATTTAGAGAAGTGATATCATCCTCTGAAGCTTGACAGCATGTCAGTACAGGTGGAAACCCACTGTGTTTGCACAACAAGAATCTAAAATAGGAGACTCTTCATTTTCTTTGAGTATGTTTCCCTTAGGGGGTCTTCAGAAAAACAGGATATATACTTTCTTTTGTTTAAAAAAAAACGGTTGCTGAGACTAGAATCTGCTTGCTGGTTTTATCAAGGAAGATGCATCAAAATGTAACTTCAGAGATCAGTAAATTTATAATATATGCCATCTGAGCCTTATCTCTAGCATGAAAAAAAGTATTCAGTTAATGCTCTAAAATAAAATGACTGTAAGGTTTAAGAAAAATAGCCAACCTATACATGTTTATATATTTTGTTTCAGCCCTAAATAAATATAGTTCAGAGACATGCCAGGAACAGATTAACAGCAAAAATCAATTCCCTGTGACTTCATACATTCACTTTAAGAATTTCTAATTTGCTAAATATTTGCCTACAATTTTCTGTCCAAGTTCATTATGTATAGTTGGGCTTTCAGTTTACATTCCTTCCTCGCCATAGTTTACTCGCGTGGAATAATGCTTTTAATTATTTTCCTTTGTATAACTGTATGGAATATAGTCCTTGGAACGGGGAAAGACTTCAGTTATTCAAGTAGTTATTGTAAAAGCTAGAAAAAGCTGGAAAAAAGCCACATCTCTTTTACAGTAGCTGCCACACTACATTGATCTAGCAGGAAATGTGTCTGTTGCTGAGACAGATGGGGGAGCTCTGGGACTCAGTTTAACGTGGCTGAAGCTCCTGCAGATGCTGATATCACGCACTGACAGTAGCTGAAGTCTGAACAGCAGAGTTTACATGCCTGAAATAAATTGTTTTGATTAGAACCTTTAGGAAAGAAATTCATAAGGTACGATTTTATTGACTACTTGCCAAACAACACAGACCTGTGCTCTGTAAGCTTGTTTTGTTCTTGTAAGTCAAGCACCAACTGGGCTCTTATTTTCTAAGGTTATGGACTTACAGCATACTACATTATAATTTACTCTGAATTATTACAGAGAGAAGAATCAGGAACAGAATGCACATTCATTTTAACTGTAGTTGACCTTAGGAATATTTTTAAAGTACTCTCTGCATTTGTTTATCTTCCATGGGAATTGAGAAATTTGCTATTGATAATTTTGCTTCCAGAACAAAAAGGCACATATAAACCAAATCTGTGGCAGTCATGAAGAGAAGAATAAAATTATCTCTTCTAATTCTTATCAAAATGGTGCTATCTTATCATAGAATCTGGGGTTTTTTTTAGGAGCCATTTCAGGTTCTGTTTTACTGACAGTCAGAGACCACCCTATTTGTGGCATAATGCTATTGTGATCACCTAAATAAAAGTGAAACAAATGTTGTTCAAGGCACAACTAAGATTTTCTTCCCCTAAGCAAAATCTATATAATATTATTGTCACTAAGGCCATTATTTTTTGTACTGGTCTTTTGGAAATTAGTATGTATAGGTACCATTATGTTCATTTATCATTGTCTGTTCTGGTCTAATGCATTTAAAGGCATAGTCTGGTTACCAAACAGAGCACATGAAATTTTGCATTATTTCGTACCACTCCAGTGATAGAGCTCTGGCACTTCATTGTTATTTTTATTTTTTAAACCAATGTCTTTCACTGAAGATTCCATTTATTTCAGATTTTTTTTTTTTTAAAGCATAGTAATTGGAATAATACTAAAAACAAAACAAAACAAAACAAAAATATCCCACAAGAAACCAGAGAGGGCATTAGCTGTATCCATAAGCAACAAGGTAGCTTTAGAAATTTTCCAATCTGGTACAGCATAAAGCTTTTGCCTCATGCCCAGCTACTTCAGCATACTGATTCATATTTTTATTGACAGTAGAGGCTAGATAGCTTTTAAATCTTCCAAAAAACATGAACATTACCAGAGTTGTTTTGTTTCCCACTTAGCTGAGACAACTTATTTTCATAGGAGAACCAAAGAATAACAAGTAACAGATTTCAGAATATCTCTTTTCTCAGCTATGAAGTAAGTTGCTTGACACAACTCATTGCTGACACCATGACATTACATGATGAAAGTAACAAATTGACACTGTGGTCCAGAGTGAGCTCAATCCAGCTGTGATGGGGGCTCAAAAGCCCTCTGCAGAGCTGCATCATGTCACCTGAACACTTCATTCCTCAGGCAGCCGTGTGAATGGGAAAGCTTCCTGTCCTTCATAACCAGTAGAACTATATCTACATATTGGTAAGAATATCTAGACAAAATGTTCCAAAGAAGTTAAGTATACGGCTGGGGCTTCGTTGCTCATTTAGTCAATAGGATTCTGTCTCTACAAAATATGTTTTTTAAATTATCATTCCTTAAAAATAAGACAGCCTCAGGCAGCCCCATTATTAAGCCAGCTTTGTGTCTTAAGCAATCATGTTGCTAGAAAAAAGAAGGAAGCCTATTCAGGCTTCTGGTCTGAATCATCTCTGAAATAGATTTTCTCATTGATTGTGTGCAGGAATCTTAGTGAATAATCTATATCTAATTTGATTGAATATTTCACTTCAAATCCTCAACCATAGCAACTCATATTCTTGTTTTTACCTAATTTGATGAACTCTGAACAGACATGTCAGAAGTGAAATCTTGGTGTTATGATAGTACTGTGAGAGTGTTGTCTCAAAAGCAAAAAAAAAAAAAAAAAAGACCAAATTTTACAGTTTACTAGGAGTAGAATAGAAAATAAAATAGAAAGTATCTTTATCTCTCTGTGTAAATGTGATTATTGTTCACATCTAAAAACAAAGATAACAAAAAACTTGAAAAGATTGATAGAAGGTTGATAAAGATAATAACATGGGACAACTGTCACAAAAGGAGAGGGGAAACCCACAACACTAAACAAAGACCCATGCTCTTAATGTTACAATAGAGATAGCAGGGAGCAGAAGGACAGATTTCTGTTGTTTTCTGAGTGCCAAGGAGGAAGTAAATGACACTAGCCTTTCACAGTCTCTTCTGGAGCAAGAGAACATCAAATAGTTACCTAACAGACAGAGTGGTGGGCTAAATGAATCCTTGATCTGGGCTACTGCAGTCATTATGTTATGGTTTTGATCTACCGACAAACCAATCTATATAAAAAATGAGCCCTAGTATTTCTTTCACTTATGTTCTATGTGGGATTGTGTTTTATGATCTGGTGCAATTGCCCTTCTTCAGGAAGATATAAGAGTAGAAAAGAGACACTGAGGGTTTTCTCAGAAAGGCTATTTTAATTTTCTCATTTATAGAAAAGCAAATCAAACTGAAACATGAAAATATGAATTGTTCATTTTACTTGGCAAATGTAATACTCACTGTCTTGTGTGACTTGGACACATTGCTGAGAACGTAGTGCAATTTATTAAAAGAGCTATTGTTATGTTTAAATGCGTGGATAATCAGGGAACATGTCTTCTGCTAGGGCCAGACTGAGTTAGCTCCCTTCCTTCCCTGTTGAAGCTGACAGCACAAGAGTTAGATGGCTCCTTCCAGTTGTCTTGGGTCCTAGTTGACCATTCCCAATCTCTTTGTTAATTTAAAGTCAGAAGGCTTGGAAAGTGATTATCTTACTAAAGGCACAGGTCTAAAGATACTGGTTAGTCTATCTGGAACAAAAAGATTGTTTCAAAGGATCCCATTTCTTTTGTAAATCTGGGGCTTGACATACCATAAAATCCATATGAGCATGCCTGAACTGACATCACTGGAAAACTAATTGTGGTGTATTTAACTATCTGTGAATAATTTTTGCGGTTCTATACAATAAACAGATAAGAAAAGCATAATATGGGATAGTTACATTTTACAAACTTTGATTGCATTGTCATATTTCTTTGGAATATGTCATCTTGCCAAAAGGTAAAAGGACCATATGATCATCTAGAAGGCAGCATATGCAAATAAATATGGTAGCAAGTAAAACATATGTTTAATCTTCCCACTTCATCAATGTAGAGCTCAAGAGTTTTTGTCCACACAAGCCAACAAATCTTAAGGCTTAAACTGTGTTTCTGCTACTCCCTTTTTCTTAGTTCCATAGTTATATATGTCTCAGAAAGCTGTACAAAATTATTTATTTTTAAATAACTTTTAGAAAAACTCCTACTGAGGGTAAAATCAGACATATACAGGCAAGCTCAAAATTGAAAAGAATTGCCTAAGAATGTACTGAATTTGTTCACCAAGTTTCACACATCATACGTGATCTATTTATACTGAAATGAGACAAAATAGTTCACAGTTTTGACAAAGTACAGGAAAGAGGCATCAATCATCCCAAAGGACAAAACAGTGGAGCATTTAAAAGTTGTACTTTATAGATACAAGGAGACAGAAAATCTTCCACGCTTCTAATGATTTGTTCCAGTAGTTAATTAGACATACTGTAAAATCTGTGTGCTTTATTTCTTATCTGAATATAGTTAAGTTTTGCTTCAATACCTTATTTTTTAGCATACCTTTCCCCTCCAGATTACACAGCCCTGTAATGGTAAGTATTTTCTTCCTGTGTAGCTGCTCACACAGTGCAGTTATCACTGCACTGTGTTAAAATCCGTTATCAGTTGCTTTTTTAAGAGCAACACTCCTTAAGATGTTTTGGGGTTTTTTTTGTGGGTTTTTTATTTACTCATGTTATAGCATTTTCTACGTATTTTGAGTGACTACTGCCCTTTGTTTAAATAGATTGTAATTTTCAGTCAAAAAAGTGACTATTCCAAAATTCATGTTGCCTACGCCATGTATGTTGAATTTGGGCATATTCCACTAGTTATCTTCTAAGGGAACTTTTTATTTGCTCTTTTTGAGGAGCATTCTGGAAGCTGGTGTTGTGTTGTTTTCCTTTCATTATTTTCTTTCAGGGTTTACCATTTCCATGAATGCCCAGCATATTTTGGGGGAGGGAGAAAGCGTCAGCCTCTGGGTAGAATTCCTCTCTAACCTTTGTTTAGATATCACTTACATTTGCTCTCCTTCCATTTCATCTTCATAAAATAAGAGCTCAAAACTGGTGTCTGCATCAGCAAAAAGTGTGGCATTAGGAGATGCATCTTTAGGGTGCATATTTATTTACACTATTTATTTACAAATATTTACACTATTTGTGGTTGCTTGCTTTCCAGTATTTCTGTGGTTCAAAGGCTTATTAGGTTTTGTGGTACATCAGGTACACTGCTAATGTTTGCCTTCTGGCTTAGGGTCATTGGAAGGAAATCAGTGTGAAGGCATGAGGTCTCTTATCTAATGTTAAACAGAGCATACTGCTTAACATTGGGGTGCTAGGGAAAGTTGCTTTGAAACTACACTCGTGATGTGAACTGAAACACAAATGCAGATTCCTTAGAACTCCTTAGAATTTCTGTTTCACTCTTCCAAACAAAATTTTACCTGAAACCACTCTTTTTTCATTAGCACTTAAACTTTTTTGACTATTTTTTGTTTATTTTTAATAGTTATATAGATAACTTAATTTTGGAAAAATTCAAAAGAATACATTATTGCAAAATAAGAAGTTGAAATATTTCAGTATTCAGCTCTTCATTACCATTCTTTTATTCTTAACTTCACCAGTTAAGTTTAAATTGAACAAATGTTATGAGTATTTTCTTTGAAAACAAAATAATTTTGTCTAAAGAGAGAAAGCAAATTACACATCAATTTATTGTTTAGGCAACCATCCTTAACCATAGCTTTTTCCTCATTTGCTACTACTTCAATATAAACTCATAGCACAGACCTAAAGGAGGGAACAAACCCAAATTTATACTGAAGTCTTCTGGTTCAAGTTGTAACATAATTCCAAAATTTACCTTACTTAGGATAAGAAGTCACAGAAAAAACAAATTAATCAGGAACAGAGCAAGGAGAAATCATCAGTGAGCAGATAAAGTGAATTTGTCAAAATTGCCCAATTCTATGATAAACTATTGTTATTTTTCATAGCTATTGTAATGCAACAATTTATTTTAAAATTATTTTTTACTACTTCCTGTGAGGGTAATAATGCTTTGGTTTATATAAAGTGCTGTTTTAATCAATTTTAATTAAAATATAAAACTAGTAAAATGTCTAATATTTCTCTAGTGATCCTATTCATCTGCTCTCTGAGGGCATAGAGAGATATCAGATTTTTAATTGCTGTTTAATATGTTTTTTATGAAGAGTGGAATGTTTTTATAAAAAATTCTTTTCATGCTTTTTTAGAGCACAGTCTGACAAATAAGCAATTTGAATCCAAGAAGTAGGAGAGTGTTAGCTACTCAGGGTGATAGCCATAAGACTGGAAGTAATTCTCAGAGCAATACTTTGGAAAAAAAGTATTTCTTATGGTGGTCCACATAATTATAGTCTGCACAAAGAAAGCCAATGAAAGAAATTTAATTTAGTCTGCACTTTTTATCTGAAATATGGCAGACTAGAAGAATGTGGTGAAAATAAGTAAAAATAAGCAAAACAAAACCCATATAAGAAATTAGAATTTTAGAACTAGATCCTTGTTTTATTTACCTAGAGTTGGAATTGTACATGAACCATGAATCTACTAACATATTTTATGCACATACGGTTTTAAAAAGCATCAGCGCATTCATGTCACAGAATCAGAGAATCACAGATTCATTTATGTTGGAACAGGCCTCTGAGATCATTGAGTCCACCCAATACATTATAGAATGGTTTAACAGATGAAATTAATGTACTGATGAATCAGTTCTCTGCCAATATTGTCCTCACCATTGGATGACTCAGGTCCACTCTAATTTCAGGATGCAGTGGATGTCGCTGAAGCGAGTTGATTAAAATTTTTCGTTTATCAGTTTAATGGTTGAACTGAAGTGTTAGAGTGAAAAAAACCCAAAGAAACAAATCCAAAATGTGCATAAAATAGCAACAAGTTTTTCTTCAAAATTGCTAAACAAGAAATTAAAAGGTTGACAATACCTTGAAAAGTATTTTTGTTGACCTTTGTTTCATTTGAATGTAAAGAACACCAAGGGATCATATATGATCCTGAGCAGATTGCAGATATAGGAGCCACCTCATCTGCACAGGACTGGAAGGTTATTTAAGTGGCAATCATACACCTCAGTGCCATACCATGTGAGCCATAGCTATGGCTCAGTTCATGCTTGTGAACACAATTCATGATAATGCATTTCATTCTAGAACAAAAATTATTATGTATCTTTTTATGAGACGTTTTGGGTTTTCCTGAGAATAAAACCACTTTTTTTTTCAAGGTGCTCCAGACAGTTTGGCATGGTCTCCAGTTGCAGTAAGAAACTAATTCAGTATTGGAAGCAGTCAAAGTTGGATAAGAATGGAAAGCAGATGCATTTTCTTTCTTGGCCTGTGTTTAAAAACAAAACACACAAAAAAAATGAGGCGATTTTTCTGGTCTGATGGGGCTCAGTTACCATCTGTGACAAAAAAATCTGAGTAGAATATTGAATCCAATTATATTGTTTAGGAATCAATCAACTTAATTTAAACAATCCATTTTATTTTCAAAATTGCCTCATAATCTAAATTTTAGTTGCACCAAAAAAAATAAAGGAAAAAAAAAGAGAAACTCCCACAACAAACAACATCCACAACCTCCACAAAATCCCCACCAGAAAAAAGCTTGTGGAATATATCTTTCAGCAACATTTCTCAATTATCTTTCAATTCCATGTGAATGCTAAGTTCATTTTTAGTGTCAGAATAAGGACTAGCATTATCTAAACACTTTGAGTAAACCATTAATATAAATATATAGATAATACCTTTATTTCATCAGTCTTCAAGTATCTTAATCTCACAGTGAATATAATATTTCTTAATTAAATAACTCTACTACTCAACATTGTTCCTTCCAGATGATTTGTGAACCCAATCTATAAAGTGGAAGCACATTGACCTTTTTTGGATGTAGTAATAGTATTCAGTAATTTTTTTAAACTAAGAATTTTCTGGCTTGTTCTTTAGAAATTACCTGAATCTCCTTTTCTTTCAGAATTTACAGTTCTTGCCTGGAATTTTATTAGATCATAAACCTAAATTTGATGTAATGAAAAACAGGAGTACTGAAGAATATTGTGTCAGGTTTTATCTACCTGGCTGTGTTGCAGTGCATTAAGTGAAGATTTGACCTGCCATTTTCCCTCTGAAGAGCTGTCTTTTGATGTTGCAAATTGTGTGTCTGTTCTTTCTGCAAAACAAATGAGATGGTTCCTTATGCAATCCACCAAAAATAATTATTTTCCCATAGAATAATGGAAAGAATAGGACAGTCAAACAGCTACCCAGATTCAGGAAATATCCAAATTGGGGGTTTAATTTTGCCTTCAGACATTTGATCACAATCCCTATTATACCAGTTGAAAATTAATTTATTAGTCATAGGGCAGCATTGGCCCTATATGATTAATATGTTCTGACAAATTAAATTAGGTGTAGAATTATTCAATTTGTTTCCTTTTTTCTAGTGATCAGTTACTGAATACATCACACCTCATCAGTGCTTTCCACACAGTCTTTTTCCATAAAACTGGATTTGGTGACTTCTTAACAAGAAATTTATTATTTTCCCTGAATATATATCATATTATTGACAATACAGAAGAGGAAAGTTTTGTTCAAATCATCATATTATTCAAATTAGTTACAATAAGCCAAATGGATGTCAACATGTGCTATACTGCCTCCTACAAATACTGTTACAGAGACCCATAAAGAAGTGGGTGGTGAGGCCTCATCTCTTCAGGAGGTGAGGAACATACTGTCATTCATACACTTTTTTCAGATGAAACTTCAGTCTGTGAGGAGCTCCTGCCACCCTTAAAATAGAGCAATAAGAACGATGTGAGACTGTGCCATAGCCTGGCCGAATTATTAAGGTCATTGCAAGTTTTCCAGCTGACTTCACAGCTTGCAGAATTACAGCATTTTTTTTTTCCTAAATAGTACTAGACTGAAACTCGCATGACACAAGATGAAGCTAAATTGCCTTTCTTAGGTCACAAACAAGCCTGTGCTTTGGAGGAAACCAGTCACCTTCTCCAGGTAAGACAAGGAGGGGCTGAGTCCAGCAGACAGGAATCATGTTAGGAATTTAGGCATATCCAGTATTCCCAGCATGCAACAAGGGCAAGTCATTGGAATAATGCTAAAGGAGCATAGGAAGATTGAGCTAAGAGGTCTCTCAGATCAAGTTGTCTGCTATCATAGGCATTCACCCCATGCCTTGCACCTTGCAGTTACAGGGAATTTGGTGTCTTTCCCACCTTGGAGAGCTGCTGCAGAACCTGGAGCTTGAATGGCCAGATTAGCCTCTTCTCAGAAGTAGGCCTCAAAGTTGGTGATATTTTTTTACCGCTTTTTTCTTCTGGTCATATTTAATTACACCCTTCTGCAACATGAACTTTTGGAAGCATACACAGTATTCAGCTTATGATCTCTTCACAACTTTACTCAGTCTTTTAACAAACTACATGCTGTTGTATTGACCTTTAATTATAACAGAGGGGCAGGTCCTAGCCATGCTATGAACAAGTGTTACAGCCACTGAGTCCTTTCCAACTAACAAGTTCTTGATTATAGATATTTTGATTTCATATTGATTTTGATTGCATATGATCTCTCATATGCAAACGCAAATACATGACACCATAAATTATGTTATTGGATTTTATGTGATAAATGAGAGGTCTGAGAAGGCACTAATCTACAGTTCCTAGTCCAAACTGATGGACTGGAGTCAATGAGTACAAAAGGCTATTTGAAGTTCTGTTCATAGGACTAAATATTTACTCACAAATTCTACATCACCATCTTGTTTCACTTGCAGATGGAAGGAAAGAAACTGTGGTCTATTCCTTTAAGGTAAAAGGGTACAGAAGGAGTGGGTGTGAAAAATCACACGAGTTTAAGGGTTACTGTTTTATAACATTCCACTCTAAGAAAACCATTTTCCAAAATGGAAAACGCAGAAGTGCACTTTAAATGTATTAAGCTATGTTAAAACTTGGTGTTTGCTTTCAACATGAATAAATATAAGCATTTTGTATGTATTTTATGATTTATGTATTTTAGAAGTAGGACGGATATTTGCTTTTTCATCAGTATACGTCCTGTATAACATCACAGATTAAGATTTGCTAGCCAATTCACTCATTTTTAAATATGTCAGTCATTACCTTTTTAAAAAAGAAATCATATAACAGAAAACATCTATAAAACTCTCACTTCATTTCCGCTGATCTGATAGCTTTTTCTGTGGAATTACAAAATGCTAAATGGCTCATGAGGGTGAACCATAGCAAATAGAATCCTGATGTTCACTTTCTTATTATGCAACAAGACTGTGAAAACGTCCCAATAGGTGTAAGAGGAAAATGGAATGAGGTGATAAATAATTTATAACTAGAGAAAACTAATCAGAACTCCTCAATTCACATTGTCCCCATACAGGTGCTCAATTACTTCCTCGAAGGGGCCAAGAGACCAATAACCTGACGTCTGGGATATAAATGAATTTTATTATTAAGGAAGATATTAAAACTTATATTAGTACACTAAAGTAGCTAATCTAAATTCTGCACAGAATTTCTACCAACCTTTCATGTGCCCTTCTTGGTAGGGCTGCTTGCACAGTAGCAAGTTTTGCTAGAGCAATCTGGTGATCTTATGTAAAATCAGTGATTTCACCTTTACCATAGTTCTTATGCAGTCTCTGTGAGGTTTGTAATACCTTTTTTATTTTTATGTGCTTATCCTCATCCTTTAAATAACAAAATTTTCTGTATACATAATTCATATATATACATTAAGAAAAACTAACAGAAAAGTATCCAAATCTTTTATACAAGACCATCTTCAGAGTTCATTATTCCAACTAAAACTGCCCATGCAAGAATAGTCATACAAAATTTACAATGTTAGAAGTGTTCCTTGAACATATGTATATCAGATGCAGAGTTGACTTATTTGTAAGTACACTAAGCATTATTAAGGATGAGAAAGAAATATTTGGTTAGATACAGCAAGGCCAATTAGAATACTTTTTTTAACCCTTCAAAAAAAAAGTCCTCATGTTTTGTTAAGTAACTTTTTAACCCTCAACCTGTCTTTGGAAACAACAACAGGTATACAATGAAGCAGTGTTCTTCAAGGTAATTTTCCTCATGAAAAAGCACAGTTTCCTAACTAAACTGTGGCTGGTCATTCTCAGGGACCTGCAATCTTCCATGTCCATCTGCATTTTGCTTGAATTGCTTTGGTATTGCATGTTTGCAGTCAACAAGTGGAAGAAATGCTAGATGTTTATCTTATCGGGGTGTATGACAGAGTTGAAGACGGGGCTAAAGTAGCGTTTTGGTAACAGATATTGTGTTCCAGGGTAATAAGGTTTTAAAAGCAGAGATGAGAGGTGATTATGAATAAAAACACCAACAAATAGTTGAGTTACATACCCAAGCATGAACACGTAATTTACACTGGCATAGGTATAAAGCTCAAACTGCCTGTGTGATTCCCAAGGTTTTGAAAGTAAAATAAACTCAAGATGATAAATCAAGCTTACCAATAAGCATTCTCTTTAGACACAGCAACTGAAGTAGGTAATATTTGCTGAATATGGTCTGTGCTCTGTGATCCTCTGCACTGTTTTCCCTAATGTATTACTATTTACTATGTTTCACTTCAAACGTTGCAATCTCTTCCCAAAATACTGCTCTCATGCGAGTTGCACAAAAAGGATGTGATAAAGAACCAAAGTCCGCTTACTGAATTCACACACTGAAATGCAGCGGATTGCTAAATATCTTCCAAATTTTGCTCCCACCTCAATGTGTCCTATCATTTCTTCCTAATCCTTGTTCAGCTTTATCCAAGTTACTTAGTTAGCTAGTATGTTAGCTAGTAACATTTCAATGACTTGGTTTATTTCTTCCCATCAGTTCTGTCTGACCTTTAAGTAGTTCTTGATTTTATTTCAGATATTCTACTTCACATCCAAAATTCTCAATTAATGGGTTATTTTAGTGCTGATAAGAATGACTTTGTACTCAAAAATTATATTTGAAATATAGAAAATGTATCTTAGTATCTCAGTTTCATAAGATAAAACTTTATTTTTGGATAGACTACATAACACTTTTTTTATTACCTACCGATGGCTAAACCCACTCTGCTTTAAACAGTATTGATTTCCAGTAAAACATAATTTGGGTGTAGCATACTAGTGTATGGGTCTCTCATTCTTGTACAAGGACTAAATGATACAAAAACTTTAGCACTTTCAGAGATATGAATTTCCACCATTAAGAATTTGAATCTACTATATGTATAGGTGTAAGGTGGTTGTATCCCATCCCAGTGCATTCCCACCTGTTATTTCTTACCAACTTTGTGGGATCCACTCAAATCATCCAAATACTTTAACCCTGAGACTATTAGCCTGATAAAAATCACTCATTTCTGCCATGGTTGCAAAGTATATAAAATTTAAACAAAGGGAAAAAATATAGAACAATACAGTAATTTAATGTAGAAAATACATAGTGTACAAATAAATTCAAAGCTTCAATTTCTTTCTCTCCTCCAGTTTTTAAATCAGCCTGTATTCCTTTCCTGGAGAAAAGCAAAAAATATAAGCATTTGCATCAACACTGTTCCATGGCATTGATGTTAACAGTCAGCCTTTATCAAACTATATGTTCTTAAAATAAAATGCAAATTTCAGTGTTAGTTTAACCCTTCTTTTAAGATACAGTTGGGGGACCAAAATGGCTGTGCCTATACCTATATATCTCTATATATTATACCTATATATGTCTATATATTTTACCTTTTCATAGCTCTTAAGGCTCAAACATTGTCAGGCACTGATATGTGTTTTGTAAATAGCTGTGAAGAGCAGCATAACAAATCACTAGATAGTAGCAGATCTCAAAGCCTATTTTGAAGAAACTAAAGGAATTCATACATTGGGGTGTGAATTTAATTTTCTCCCTAGCAAAACCACTAAATGTTTCAGCTTTGCTCTATCTAAAATTAAATATGCTTCAAATCTTCCTGCTTTTAAATACTTAGTCTTTCTTCATACAGAGAAACTTTAGGTATGCTACAACATTTACCTTTTCATTTATCTTGTTCGTGTGCAGACAAGATGTGCATGAAACAAATCAAAACACTGATATTCAGTTACAGAGGATTTTTTTTTTTTTTTTTTTTGCTTATATTGTGCTAGTCTCAGTCTTCGCTGCACATTTTCTGTGCACAGCTCCCAAGGGAGAGGGAGCTGATTGTGAGAACACTGATAGTCAAGTTCTTTGTTTTGGATTTTGGTGGTTTTTTTCCCCCCCCCCACTTGTTTTAACCCAGAGATTGTGTATGTAGTTATTTACACTAGTCTATAAGCATTCACACTTTTGAGATAATTTTGACATTATATTCTAAAGGCTTGGATTTATCAAACTATTATTTACTTTATTAAACCTTTCTGAAGTGGAAGGAAACTTCATGATAAGAATCTCAAATGAGTAAAACTCATAGTTGTGCTACTTTGACGAGCAAATTAACTCCAGCTGAAATCAGAATGTTCTCTTTTAAATGGAATGCATAAACTCTTGCAAATTCAGGCTGTGCGAGCACCAGTGACTTTAACAAGCCACAAAGCAGCTGGAGATTCCCTAGTATCTCTCCACAAGCTGGAATAATCACACAGTGCTCAATTTTAGAAGCTGTTTTGGTCATTAGACTTTGAGTTTAAAGTACTGAGTCTTCATAAGACCATCAGGAGCAGCTACACGTACACTGCATGACCCAGAAATACATGTGAGATGAATTATCTAAAGTATCAGTGAAGAAACACCATCACACATCAGCCTCAAAAGCACGTTATAGGGGTAGAAATTCTACTTATAATTTGGTCAAAGACTTGAATTGAGTGAAATCATTATCTCTGTTCATCCTTCAAGCAGCAATAGCTTACAACAACTGTCTTCTGCTTCCCATCAAAATGTAACAAAGGACACCCCTTACCCCATAAGCTTGTGTAGAGAACTACATAAATCAAACAATAAGTGAATTCTTCAGTCAAATCATAATTATACATGGCTAATCTTTCTCCTGCATACTGTCAGCAACAATGATGAACATACCTAAATATGCAGGTGATCTGTTTTTCAGTGAACAAAACATCAGAAGCTCATGTCCTATTCTCCTCCTTGTTTCTTTAGGTTCTTCCTTTTCAATCTCTTCCCAGCTCAGGGAGCCTCTCCCCCCTATATTCAGTTGTCAGTCCTGACTTTTACCGCAAAAAAAGGTGTAAAACCAGATAGAGGAAGTAAAAATGAAGCAGCTATAACTACTGAAAAGCATACATAATTTATTTGGGAAATAATAATAGTAAAGGAACAGTACTTTGATATGAGTTAAAAGTAAAGCACTGCACCAGCACTGACTTGGTGTTCTCATCTTCCTAACGCCTTGTTGGCAATTTGTATTCCCCTTTTGTATACTACATAGTTTGGAGTCCATTGTATTACGTGCTTTGAAAACCAATCTTGTAAACCCATTCTTGAGTAAAGATTGCCATTGTTTAAACTGGGTGTTTCTGCATTCCAGTGTTATTCACATCTTTGCTCTAAAACAGATAAAATGAACAAGAATCTTCCTTTTTCATTAATATTATTACCTCTATGAACATTAATTGTGACCATCAATACACAATCATACATATGCATGCTGTGTGATCACATGCACATGTATGTGCACATATGCAAGCTCTTCAACTTTAGGTAAAAAGTCCTTTATACCATAATTCCAACGAATACAGAAAATGTCCTCCTAAATTTCCAAAGGCATAGAACATGAGGACACCCATCTGCTGAATTTATTTCTTGAGAGGAACTTGATAACTTTAGATTCACTAGAATTTTTCTGTGGATTTCAGTAGAGTGTATGCTAAGTCTTTAGTCTGCAAGAGTTTGATTTTATCATCACTGGAGATGTGCTGTGAGGATGTCTTCATTTTGTCCTTTTTTTTTTTTTTTTTGTTTAGACATGAAAATTTAGTATGTATTTATTGACTATTACAAAACTCAGGTTTCTCCAACCTCCTCAGCATATTATTTCAATGAGTCCTAGACCAAATACCTTTCCAACTGTTTCAAACCCTTCATTGGCTCTCAAATGCAAAATTTTTCAATTTGTTCATTTGACTACTTCTTTGTTTACAGCTGGAGAGAACTTTCCAGCTGCCACTTCTGCTCCTCTGTCAGGCTTTTTTCTCCCTCCTTGTAGGGGCAACCAATAGTTCTACATCCCTTTCCTCTGCGTAATCATTCTTTACACGCCTCTAATCATTACTACATGTGCTTCCTTTGGTACAGTAATTTTATGCTTTGCTCTGAGGAAGGAGGAAAATGTATACAAGTTTGATTCCATAGTCATGTGAAAACCTATCTGGTACCCATTGCCTTTCCTTTCCCCAGCTCATTTGGCCACTCTGGAGCTAGACTGAGGCTCCAGGGATAGAGTGTGGATCATTGCCTCCGGTGTGCCAGGGATAAGCAGCCACTGCCAGGCTGGGATACAGGTCTGGGGTGTGCAGAGCAGGACAAGGCCCAAACTGCCCCTTCCCTCACACACACACAAAATGTTTCAAGCCAGCAATACTTCCAGTCTCTCACTTCCAGGGCCCTCCCAGAAGGAAATGGGAGACCTGGATATGGAGAAGACTAAGAAACGGAATAATTTTTTGCTTCGGGCTTCAGTGGCAAGCATTCCAGCCATACTGTCCAAGCTGAGGAGGCATAGGCAGGGCCTGGGAGAAGGAAGAACTACCCACTGTAGAATAAGATCAGGTCTGAGACCACATAAAGAACCCAAGGATACACAACTCCATGGGACCTGATGAGATGCATCTGTGGGTCCTGTGGGAACTGGCAGAGGAAGTATAGCAGCTTGTCACTACCTAAGGGTACTTAGGTATGCATGCACATTGACATGCACATTGACATGCGAATGTAGTGATAGGATGAGGGAGATTGATTTTGAACTGAAAGAAAGTAGGTATGGGTTAGATAGTAAGAAGAAATTCTTCACTATGAGGGTGGTAAGGCACTGGAATAGCTTGCCTGGAGAAGTTGTGGATGTCCTATCCCTGGAAGTGTTCATAGCCAGGCTTGGTGGGGCAATCTAATCTAGTGGAGGGTGTCTGCCTATGTCAGAGGGGTGGGAACTAGATTTTTNGAATGTAGTGATAGGATGAGGGAGATTGATTTTGAACTGAAAGAAAGTAGGTATGGGTTAGATAGTAAGAAGAAATTCTTCACTATGAGGGTGGTAAGGCACTGGAATAGCTTGCCTGGAGAAGTTGTGGATGTCCTATCCCTGGAAGTGTTCATAGCCAGGCTTGGTGGGGCAATCTAATCTAGTGGAGGGTGTCTGCCTATGTCAGAGGGGTGGGAACTAGATTTTTGGTCCCTTCCAATCCAAACTATTCTATAATTCTCTAGTTCTATGATTCTAAACCACTGACAGAATAGTATAACCCTTTCTTTCAGAAAAATATTATCAATTCAATTTTCTGAAAGATACTAAGACAAAGTTGTTCTCATAATGTGAACAACAGTATAAGTTAATGGAATCCTCTCTTTTATTTAACTTCCTCTGTTTGGAAATATATGCTTGCAATGCTAGCTTTCAACTTGGCTTTGTTGTCAGTTCAACACTAAGATGCATAAGGAAAATCTTCACTGTGGTTGGAACTGTTATTCCTACCCATCTGGGAATAGAATAAACAATATATAAGTACACTTATTTGCAGAATGAAAGCCCTTTCTTAGAAGCAGAAGAACTACAGACCTTTGTTTAATGGAAGCTCACATTTTGCAGAGCTCTGCAAAATATGGAGAAAGAACCTCAGGGAACTTAAGTTGTGTTAAAGCGCTGTGAATCACTGCTGTAACTCATTTAAACTCTAATATGTTGTGCATCATGGAGGGAACTGAGTCCTAAATTCTCAGGAGAGGTGAATATTTTGCACTGGCCTTTCTCATATTTCAAGACACAGCATTGTCCTTTGGGACAGGTCATAACTGCCAAATACTCTGAGGCTCTATGCATTGAGGTAGTATCTCAGCACCTTCTGCATAAAATCAATTACACCAATAATTGCATTAAGTGGTAAAAATACTGCTTACTTTTTTTTAAAGACACTGTTTAGCAGTATGAAGCTATGGAAGGGGGATATAAATGGATAATTTAATATGAAAAATTTTAGTCATTCACATGGGTTTTGGCAATTTTATTTTGATACTATAAAGGTAGTGTAAGTCTTTTATTAGAACTATACTAAACAAATCCAGTATCTTCTTTCTTTTCTAAAACTAGGAGATTCACTGAGTCATAACAAGAGCAAAAGAACTATAGGCTATTTGTATATCTTCATGCTTGTGTCCATGTCATCAACTTACAGGAGGTTTAAGTACTTGAGTTTGCTGTCTTCTTACTGTATAAGGAGTCAGGGATAACACTTGAATTCAGACCACAGAACAGCCAGCAACATGATGTATTTTTCATCCAGATACTTCTGTTGAAACAACAGAAGAAAGGAGACATAAATTTCCTTTATCATCCTGAGATGGTAGTTTGCACTTCCTACAACACAGACGATTTCTGAAGTGAGTGGAAAGTGAGAATGCCTGCGAGTTCGTAAGTACCTGGGAATCCATTCATAGGCGTTATTCACGTATTTCCACTGAAACTGTGTTAAATAAAGTAAATAATGCCACATAGTCAATTCAACATGAAGAATAGAATCAAAATGTAAGAGGTTTTGTGATCAGCAATTTTACTAAGCTTATTTTCAGAAATATGTTTTTTGGATTAAAATAAATGGCCCTTATGCTTTGTTTTCCAAACTCATTCTAAGAAATATATTTCTTGAACCACAATGGCCCAGATGCTTGTTGGTACTAAATGTTCTTCTTCTAAGTTATTCTTCAAGATTTTGCCCATCACTACCTGAACATGAATTAATACGGAGAACTTTGATCTATGGATAGATACATATAGTATTTTTCTAGTTAAAAAGAATATTATTTAACACAACAATGTATTTTTTTGATGACTTTGCAACTTTCTGTAAAGTATTTGACCTCAAAAACTCTCCTAGTCACAGTTCTTCATATGGGAATAGAACAAATAGTAAAACTTTCAGTTCAGTGATAGAGATGGGAATGAAGGAAGGAAAGGGAAGATTCTCATCTTAGATAACTTAATTTTAGCTTCTAATCATTTGCATATACAGTTATCAGCAACTTTAATGAGAACTGAGTATTTAGATTCCTATTACAAGTTGGAAAATTTTAAACTGAAGTTCCCCTTTAATCATATTACCCTTGTTTGATACTTTGTCAGATGAGCTCAAGGTTCTTTAAATATCGGAATGCCGAGATATCAAGTACAGATATAAAGGAAACACATATGGCATGAAGTAGGAACTGGGCATATGGAAACCCTAATTATGCCCCAAGGGAAAAATCAACAGCTGGAGAAACAGAAATAGGATCAGTTCTGTTCCTTGGGAAATTTGGGTTCAGATACAATTGGATAAAGTGAAGACTATATCTGGCCTCCTCTTTTCTTTAAGACACTCTTCAAAAATACATCAGGAGATAAAAATTGGTTATCTCATCTTTATTTCTATTAAACAAGTATGAAATTTTTTCATAATTTCCAGCAAAACTATTTTATTCAATTAGAATGTCTGGATAGTCAAACGATGACTAAAACACCCAATATTGGTGCTGGTGGATGACATTGAGAAAGACCCATATTGAACCAAAATAAAAACGCAAATGCAGCCACTGCAAAAGAAAATGAAAGGTAAGGCTCTAATGACTATTCACAATTTCAGAAACTTGCATAATTATGTCACCTACACATTTTCACAATTCCTTTTTTAGCATTTTTTAATTTTGTAAGGAACACACTGTTTTGGTAGTAAATTCCAAAAGTAGTTGGAACTTTTTTCAGACTTTTTGCCCTATAAAACTGTAGTAAATTTGCCATCAACCTGCAGAAGTGCTTAAATGTTAAGATCCTTATCAATATTTTTAATATTCCTTCTCTTATAATTTCTTGCTTCTTCCAGTTGCTTGTCACGTTTACAAAAAGTGTATTTAATTTCTCATATCTATGTTATTGAGAGACTGTAAATATTGTATATACATGCATGACTAAGTCTATTTCTTATATTTAAAACATATGCTAGCAGCTTTAGGGAGTCAATTACTCTTTTACTGTTTTTAAGTTTTAATATAGTTGAATTTGATATCAAAGAGGTGGACAGAGAAGAACTCTCTGGATTTCAGCAAAGACATATAAAGGATCCTGCACCTGGAGAAGGAAAAACTCCCATCCACCAGCACAGGCTCTGCTGGAAAGCAGCTCTGTAAAGAAGGACCTGGGGTTCCTGGTGGACACTAAGTGCCCATGAGCCAGCAGTGCCCTTGTGGCCAAGAGGGCCAGTGGTACCCTGGGGTGTGTTAGGAAGGGCATTGCCAGCAGGTTGAGGGAGGTGATCCTGCCCCTCTACTCAGCCCTGGTGGAGCTCATCTGGAGTGCTGTGTCCAGGTCTGGGCTGGGGGGTACAGGAGAGACATGGAGCTCCTGGAACAGGTCCAGAGGAGGGGGACAAAGATGATGAAGGGACTGGAACATCTCTGTTATGACACAGGCTGAGGGAGCTGGGCCTGTTCAGCCTTGAGAAGACACAAATGAGAGGGGACCCCATCAATGTCTGTCAGTGCCTGAAGGGAGGGTGGCAGGAGAATGGAGCCAGGCTCTGCTCAGTGGTGACAAGCAACAGGACAAGAGGCAATGGCTGGAAACTGATGCACAGGAAGCTTCAAGTTTTTGTATGTTCCTATGCTTTAAAAAAATTTTTTAAATGTAAATGTTGAAAAATAAAGTATTTCCTCTCTGATCCTTCTTCTTGTGAGATACTCTCCAAGAAAAATTCTTTCCTAAACAAACATGCAGAAAATATGTTTACAGAATGCATTATATCCATTACCCGTTTTTGACCCTTTTCTTTTTCAGTATGAGGACCTTGGTAAGAATCTATCTCACATTGATTCCTAGAAATCTAATGTAGGCTCTAGAATATAAATCAAATAAAACTGATGTGCTGTGGAAGGCCTGAGGCCTGATCAAATTAACAGCACAGCTGGATCTTTTACAAGTTCTGAGAAAACTGGATGACACATTGCATATGCACCACGTCTTGATTCCCCCCTGGTAGGGCATGAGCAAACTCTGCAGCTCTTCACTGGATGACATCCAAGTTCAGCAGTGTACTGAGGAGAGCCCAGTGGCACAGACAGAGGCAAGCATTTCTGGCTGGGAAAGCAAGAGAGAGTACAGCTAAGAAGTTGAAAAACAAATTCAAACGATTACTAAAGGATGGTATCACAGGGAAGTGACAGCACTCCACTCTCAGCTTTCTCTGCTGAGAGCACACAAACATTTTCTACTTTTTTTTTTTTTTTAAATGCTTTGGTAGAACACAGTTAATGATTATTTTGAATATTCAGAATAAGTCACTGCTGAAACATTTGAAGAAAGGGATGGCAGTTTGGTTTGAGTCTTTAGCTTGAAATATGCAGACTGTAAATCAGTGATCAGTTCAGTCTTCCAGGGTAGAAAAAAAATTGCATTATGTAGTGATGTTAAGAAATTCCTTCATACAGGATAGAGGTTCAAGAAGTCTCTACAGACTAGGCATTCTGAAGGGGCTTTTACTTCTGACAAAATGATTTTACTGTAAGGATTTCCTCTCTGAATTTCTGAACCCTATCTGTGATCTTTACTCATTGAAAACATGAAATTATTTCATAAAGCAATATTAATTCCTTTTTTAGTTCTGGTTGTCTTTTCTGTTTTATATTTTATTAGAAATTAGATCAAGTCAAGAGATTTTCAAATGGATATTTTCATAATTATTTTCTTTCCATAATAAAGAAAATTGACCAGCTCTGTACCTATTTTTCTATATAAAAATATCTACTTGAAGTATGTCAATGTGATACTGATTCCTAAATATTGTAGATATGTCATGGATAAATAACATGATAAAATAATACAATTTTAAAAAAATAACTCATTGAAGACAATATTGTCATCAATATACTAATTATCATTTAATATAAACTCATCACACTATTATCCATGTCCAGAAAGGCAAGTACTCAAAAAGTACTAAAAATACTCAAATTAAGTACTCACATACTTTCAACATCTCTCAATATAAGTCAGACTGGGGAGAAATAAAAGAGGGGGATTTTTACTTTTGCTTTCTTTTCAAGAAACAAAATAAATATTCTATACTGCTGCTTGTTTTGATTCTTGTGTTGAAGTTTTGGTGATACTTACATCCTTGCAAGTTTCCTGGACATTAAGGAAGAAACCAGTGGGCTGGCAACTGGCTATGTTATAAACATGATGCTCTTGCAATACAGAAAACCAACAATCTCACCTCTGTCAGTGTCAGTCTAATATTAACGGGCACTGTGATGTTTCTGAGGCAAGTATTGACTTCATTTAAAATCCAGGGAATGTAGAGATAGTAATCAGTGCCTAAAACTTATAACACAGAATATCCTTAAAACACAATAATAAATAGTCCTGAAAGAGAGCAGTACAAGCAAAGCCTTCAGCTTTTCAGAATCTTTGAAAGTTTCTAATTACCCCTGGAAACTCAATAGACCCTTTCATACATTCTCAGGCTCCCAGGCTCAGGGTGATTTTTTCTCAAAGCCTTTTGTTTAATATTTCGTTCTACTTTCTTTCCTTACAGACAGAGAGTTCATCTTTGCCTACATTTTTGAATACCTGAAACAAATCTGACTTGTGAAATAAAACTGAGGACTAATTAGACTATATCCATATGATCTGACTTTATTACAGAGGTTATTACTAAGACAAAAAACTTGATCAGAATGAGCCTCGGGGTGAAATATCTATTATATTATATGGAATAAAGTCTGTAGCATCACTTAACAGCTGAGAAGATTTTTCTTGCCTTTTCTCTGTCTTAGCTACACTTAGGTATGTTGATACATTTAGGTATGTAGAATAATGTATAGGATTTTCTGTTAAAGAGCTAAGTTTGTTATAGTTTAACATTGTCAACTTAAATCAAGGTTCCAGAAGAAAAATCTAAGAGAAAGAAAGGGAGTTTCAGTATGCCAAAATATAACTCAGTCCTGGAAGTTGTTACAGAGGGTAGTGAATGTTATATTTCATTGGCAATAAAATGTAAGCAAGCCTGTTAAATTTTGGATTGGCACTATATGTTTGCATTGTAAAGTGTGCGTCGGTGATTATGATGTACAAAATCAGACAGACTTAAGATCAGATGAAATGAAATTGTATGTAAATTTCTCTAAGGTCCATGAAATTGCTAATTTTAATTAGAAGACACATCTATCACCTGTATTTTTTCATTTAATGCTCACTTCCAGTAGGACTTTTATTCCAATTATTAGTTACTTACTGAGGGATAAAGTCAATAGACTTAAGGCATATAATTTACATTCATATTTAAATTCTAATGACCTAACATTCCTAAAGACATTGATTCACTTTCTCAAAAATAATGATATAGGTCAAGCACCATTTGAAACTATTTACAATATTATAATATGCAAGACGGTGCCATGAGGCTATTAGATACTAAAGGCTTTTAGGGGACCCACTGTTCTCAGCAGCTGGAGGACTGGTAATATGCCCTCGTTACTGACACCCATCTCAAAAGACATGAGCAAGCCATCAGTAACCCATCTTAAAGTGACTGAATTAAGCCTACAGAGTGTGAATTTCTTTATAATTAAAGAAATGAGTAAAGTACCTTTGAAGATCAAAAGAGTAAATTTCTCTTCTTCATTTAATTGCCATATCGGTAGACAGAAATTAAATGTTTAGGTAATATGGAGTGAATCTCAACTTGTGCATCTAGTAGTTTTACCATTTTTCATTTTCAATTGTGTCACTATCATCTCCAATTGCAAAACAATTGGATGCACTTTTTTTTCTCTCTCAATAAGTGTTTTCCTCAAATGAAATATTTTATTAAGTTTTACTTTTCCTTTGAGCAGGACATTTCTGCGGTCCCTTTGATGTTGTGTCTGTGGGACAATCTGTGAAGAAAATGTCAAAAACAATAAAGTAACAATAATTTTCCCTCCAAACGTGCTAACTCTTCAAAGTTGAAAGGGTGGGTAGCTTCTTTCAATACATTTCAGAAAAGAATGTAACATGTAAGCATTAGCATTTGGGGAGTAGCCCCTGGAAAGAGTCTCAGAAGCATCTGTTTGAATGATAAATTAAACTCTTCTAAAAAATATAATTTTGATATTGTAGTGTATTAGGAATCTTCATTATTTATTTTCCCATATACCTGCTTTATAAATGGATCGCTGAGGATACTGACAGGATACTGTCCTGGTGGACACCAAGTGCCCATGAGCCAGCAGTGCNATATGTATGAGATGCACTAATGCACTTTTTCTTCATTTACTGCCTTCTCTTCTTTTGCAATTTGCACTTTTAATTTTGACTGCAATCTGTCAGTCTGTAATAAATTCAAACAAATACATATTTTTTTCCAACGCAGTTGCTTGTGGATTGATGTTCTCGGTGTAGATAATAAGAGAGCAACTTGACATTCCTTGCTAAGAAATACAGTATATTTACCAACTCTGTATGCCAGCTTTTTCTAACACTTGGTGATTTTTGAAGGTGGCAACATGTTACATAAAGGGTATTGTGCTTCAAGTTACACAGCTATATATTGTGCACCATAATTTGGTGAAATACTGTGAATCTGCAATTCAAGAATAGCAAGTATTCAAAGTAGTTTGTTCTCGCTTAAGAATACTTGTAGTGTTTCTGTTCTTTTCTCAGCAGTATGGTGTATAAACACGTATTCTAGCTCTAAATGAATGAGATCAAATTCCAAAGTGCAAGGAGCACAAAAGTCCATATGGGTTGATTAATCCTTCCATAAGCGTTTTTCTCTAGTTTTTTGGTTTTTTTTTTAATATCAAATTTGTACTAAGAAATGGGACAGCTTCATAGAATCATAGATTCATAGAATCATAGAATGGTTTGGGTTGGAAGGGATCTTGAAGGTCATCTAGTTTCACCCCTCTGCCATGGGCAGGGACAGCTTTCACTACACTGGATTGCTTAAAGCCCCATCCAACCCAATCTTGAACATTTCCAGGGATGAGGCATCCACAGTTTCTCTGGGTAACCTGTTCTAGTGCACCATCATAGTGAAAAAAGTGAACGTAAGTTTAGTTGATGTGAGTTTATTTCACCTATATAATCTTTTAACACATGAAGTAAAATAATTAAGGATATCTCTAAAAAATCTAAAAACATCTAAAAACATGATGTCATGGTGCAATCCAGTTTTTCTGTAGCCATATAGAGCCAACTTTTCACAGCCATTTAACAGTCCAAATATGCAGCAAAACCAAAAAGTCCCATTCAAAAACTTAATTCTCAGTACAATCTAGGAAGAACTAAGTATACATACATGAGTTAAGAGTGTGAAGTCCTTGTGCTTCTGGGCCAAAATAATTGCAAGGTTGAGGCTGTTAGCTATTTATACACTTTTAAAATCCACTAGAGGCCTATCTGCAGCAGAATAAAGACCTTTGAAAACTATGCTTTTAGGAGACCAAGTTAATGCATGTATCCCTTGGAATAAGAGTTATGCCTTGAATAAAGTTAAGATGCAATTCACCTAATTTAGTCCTCAAAGTCAGACACCTAATCCAAGCTTGCCATTCATGCCAACTTTTTCTTCAAGGTGAAGAAACAAAAAGAGATGACTCCTGAGAGTGATTCATCCATTCTTGAAACCAACATTTAAGGAAGGTAAGATAAATTGTCCTCTAGAGAGGGCTATCCCCTTCCTTTCCAACACATAAAGGAGTTAAGTCAAGTACCTTAGGCTACATGTTTAACTTCTGGACAGATGAGGAAAGATGAGGTGAATCCTACCCTTTATTCTCTATGACTGTCGTGGTTCAGAATTGTTTATTTTTTTCTTGCTCTTCCTTTCCCACAGGGACTGCACTGGTATATCCATCATTGAATAAACACCAGTTCTCTAAGGTACTGTAATTTCTTACTGTGATCTTCAAAATATTTTACATTATGTGTAACTTATTGAATAAAAAATTATGCAAGACAATTTTGCCTCTTTTTTCACATACTTCCTGTCAACGCCTATGGACTTGCATCATATTTTTCCAGAATTATATAACAGTCAGAGAAAAAAACTGAGGAGTTTTTTTTGTCTTTTTTCTTTTTCCTCAGTAATAAAGAAAGAATTTATATCTATAAATTCCTGTAGACAGAGGAAAGGACCAATATAAAAAAATATCACAATGTAACAGTCAAAACTCCTTGCTTAAGACTTTAGTCTTAAAATTTTGGTGGTAAAATTATATCAGAGAAAATGCCAGTTCTTCAACTACAAAATTAGAGATGATTGTAGGCCAAGGGCCTGTTTCCGTTCCTCCATATCCCAACAGAGGAACAATAGGATTCCATGAAGTAAACAAAATTTTTCAGTGATAATAGACACTGCAAATCCCAGAGTGCACACCTTACCCTGGGGTTTATCTGTTCCGTATTAGTGAATTTAACATCTGGAAATGAAATCCACCTTTTTTTGTCTCTAGCTAAATCAATGGTAGCTATGAGTCTTTATTTAAGATTTTTGTTCAAGAAGAGAGAGTTCCTGAACTGGCGGTGGTGGAATTTCTGGTCAATAGATTGGACTTGGAATTTTTTTTTGGACTTTAAACAGAGTGAAAACACAAAAAAATTCACAAAAGTACACAAAAACTTCAATAGATATTATTTACTATCCTTATTTTTTATAACAGTGATACCAAACATCCCAAGTATACTCAAATGGACAAAAGCAAATATTTTAATTTTGTTTAGTTGCCAGTGTTAACAATGTAATTGCAAAGATTTTCTTACATTCAACTGCTTCAGATTTTCACAGTCAATTTTGCTGCCTGCAACCAAGCATTCTATTTTCTCTTAAATAACTATAAGTTTATTGATTTTAATGGGGTAGAGGGGGAACAATTCTGAATCCAAACTGCTGATAGCTAAAGAAAGGGCAGTAGAGTGTAAAAATGACATCTGATCAAGTAAGTGTGATTAATGCATATCTGTAGCTGACAGATGATTTTGTTACACACAGTTCTGAATCATCAGTTATACCCATTCCAAAACACAGAAGACTGTGGCAAGTTCTCACAACCAGAGTCTTTGTTGAAAATGTGTTCTCATTTGTAATTCTCATAATGTAATTCCACAGATATTAATGTAACTGACAAAGTAAACATCATACAGGACAGGTAGATGTACAAAAAACCCAATGTAAAATAAATATGATTAACACAGAGTAATGAATTTGAGAATTCCAAAGTGTTAAGTTTCTTCTTTCCATTTGTGACATGTAATTAAATGTTATCTTTATTGACTCAAAGCCAACAAAGGGAAAAGCCAGATCAGTTACTTCTGTCTGTAATGTTTGGTCAACAATATTTCCTGCCTCATTTTGAGCTTAAGGAATCCTGAAGCAAACAGAATTTTGATTAGTCAACCCCTATACTACTTCATGGTTTTATTATTCTTTCATTTCAGAAGGGAAAAAGTTTTTACAAGGTCTGGGATGTTATCAAAGGTATTCCAGATGCTGAAGACAAATTCCCTGGCAGATAACTTTATGCTGAGACTAGTTCTAGTCCTCACTTTCAGCTATTTCAGGTGAAAACTGTCAGAACTACCTCATTAAAATAAAACAGTGCAAGATTTTTCCTAACATAATAAAATAAAAAAAAATCAAAATTATGTGTATGGTTTTCCTTGCAATGTGGAAGTAATTCTTAACCAAAAGATGTAGTTTTTGGATTGCTGTGTCAACATCACAGACATTTCTGCTACGCTTGCAATAAGTGAAGAAGGATTACTATATAAGACAAGAATAAAATATTTCTCTTGAAGTGCCACCTTCTTTTTCTGAAACAGGTTGTATCTGATAAATGTGCAGTGTTGTTACATATATGTATGCTGATTTTAATGATATACATAAGACCCTGCCAGTTAATATGAATGTGTGACACATGGATGGGAATCCCAAGACTAAAGTGGTGCTCCTAGACTCCCTGCTTTGTGAGGGCAATGAGCCTTAGAAGAAAAGGCCATTGTGGAGATGAAGACGGATCAGATGGTTGGAATGTTACCAGGGCTGAAGGACCCTCTTTGATAACATTGAGGATGGATAAGTGTAAGGTGGAAGAAACCAAGGAGGGCAGTTGAACTCAACAGAACTATGTTTGATAATATAGACTGCTGACACAGTTAATATTAATTAAAAAGAGGGATTGATGACAAGTGATTTTGTTGTTATCATGTGAAATAAGAGATAAATTCTTAGGGAATAAGACATAGCTTTGGCTGCTCCTTGCCTGAACGGATTTCTTCTGCCATTCTAGCCCATGACCACTACTCTTTTGCTCTAGGGGGCAGAAGCAGATCTACTGGAATGTCTTCTGCAAAGCAACATTTGCAAAGACTCTGTAAAAGAAAAATCACATTACTGAGTAAAAAATACATATTACCTTCATAGGTAATTTCATTCACATTTTGCAGATAGGTGGTACTTACATACATATGTATTTTCTCCCATGGAAACAGACAAGCTAATAATTTACCTGTGTGTGCTTCACCTTGGGAAAATTGTTTTGATAACCATGTCTCCTTTGATTTTTATGAAAATAATAATTTCTTTTGGGATTTGGGTAGGGGACCAAATATAGGGAATCACACCTCTCCATGTCATGTGGAGAACCACATCATTCAGTGGGTTGGG
Organism: Leptocoma aspasia; assembly: GCA_013399835.1. Classification (NCBI taxonomy): domain Eukaryota; kingdom Metazoa; phylum Chordata; class Aves; order Passeriformes; family Nectariniidae; genus Leptocoma; species Leptocoma aspasia. The sequence goes on along the minus strand of VXAX01007780.1, from coordinate 143,837 downwards.
AATTCATTTATTATGCAGGACGGCTCATATAGAGAGCAACTTCTAGTCTAGTGTTTCTGTCATACACATCACACACCAGTTACAGTCCCTTTCCCTCTGGTCTGGGTTAGACCGGCTGCAGGATCCAGGCTCACAGAACACTCGTGCTGGATGTGCCCTTGTCCTTGTTCTGACTGATGGCCCCTGGGCAAAAGGGTCTCATCTTGGTGTCAGCCTTTGATATCATGTCTGAGGCCCACACATGGTGTGCTGATCTCACCTCCTATGGGGTAATTGTTTTCTCTATTACATTGTAAAGTGGATGATCAGCACAAGCTGCTAATGGCCTTGTTAATCAGGCAGCCTGAGGCCAATAATTTCGACTTTCTCTATATCTAGGGCTGATTAGCAGTTATCAGTGTTATCTCCATGGTTTCTGTCATTCACCTTCCCTGGCCCCAAATGTGTTACGAAAGGGTGAAATCAGCAACAGGCACATTAAAACATTCTTTGTTCTGGGCTGCAACATAAGGAAGACATATTCAAATTGCTCAGTGTAAGAAGGTTTTTAAAGAGTTACCAAGTCTTTATGAATGTAGAGGGGAGAAGGAACTCTTCAGTCTTTCCCTCATTTCATCCCTATGCATACGTCTGCATAATGCAGTGGATTTACTTGACACCTGCTCCAGAGCATGAAATTCTCATTGTGATTTAGCCTATAGCAAAAAAATCAACTGGTATTTTTTTTCTGACTAATTGGCTGATTTGTTGAAGTAAAGGTTCCAGCTTTTGCAACTCATCATTGCATTACGTAAATATTTGATATTAAAATATACCCGTTTGCATTTTTCAGATATATTAATCTAGTAAGATTTGGATTGTGAGATTTTTTAGAATAAAATAGGATCTTTGAGCCTTCACTCTTTTCAGATCTTGTGCTCACATCCTTCAAATAGGAGGCTTCTTTCAAGTCCTAAGAAAGAGAAAAAATCCTAGATTAAAAAAACCCAAAACATGAAAATTTCTCCCTGGTTAATAAGACTGGAAAGCTCTGACGTTTCTGAGGCAGATTTAGGTATGAGGTGAGTGCTCATCTTCTCCTCTGCCTGGAAACATTAACTTGCTGCTGCTGAGGAAAGGTCAAAGCATATGAGTTGATAGCTCCTGATGGGTGTCTAGGCACCATTTATCCTTGTGTCCATTACTGGCAGGAACAAAAGGTGTAGTTCTTCATGTCTCTTCTGCCAATAACAAGAGGAACTGAGGTCTTTTGGAGGAGTTCAAGTGCCATAACACTTTTGTGGAAGCACCATATATAATTTTCTTTATATATAGTACAGTATTTACTTTTGAAATCAGTGAATAAATGAAAACTGATGAAAAAATATAATCAAGGAAGTAATACAAAAGTATTGAAAAAACTTTAATTTGTATTCCAAATCAATTCCTCCTCCCTATTTCTTTCAATGGCCTTACAAATGCTAATAGCAAATGAGCAGGCACAGGTACGTGTGAGACCATTTATTTCAGCACTATTGCTAACTGAAAGTTATAGCAAAATGATGAAATAACAGCCTGTGATCACAAGAGTAATCAATGAAGCGCCATTATATTCCTCCATCCCTCTGGTCTCCTTTGAACTCTTTCCTTGCTAAGTCCTGAGTAGTAGGTTCAAGATATTTTTGGGCAGGTGTGCATTGTTGTCCTGTACATTTTTGTACTGAATGCAATGCATCAGAAACAGAGCAAGTAGAGTTGTCAGGGCAGACTAATGTAACTGATAAGCTACTGTGACCAGCTGTATTGGATAGAGATAAATACAGAGTGGAGGAAGAGATATTGAGAAGGTTTTCAAATGCCTCCTGATGCTTATAGGACAGGACAAGCTGTACAATTGCAGTGAGGGGCAGGGAAGATGCAATGTTCCTCTTTCTCTTTTTTACTGTTCTTCCACACGTGTTTGAATTCCCATTATAAAATGTGGCATCCTTTTAGGTGGAAAAGATTTGTGTCACCTGGCTTCTTCTATGCCCTCTAAAAATTGCTTTTCTTCTCCCATTACCGTCAGCTTTCCCAGTCAGAAGAATTAGTATAATTATCTCAGTTCACACCTCAGTTCACAGTGAAGACACTCCAGTTTAATGGTCTGAGACACAGACAAACTCAGACATAGTTAAAATTATTTTTCTCATAGTCTCTTTTCTAAAGTCACTGTTCCATGACAACAACATTAGAATAAAATTTTTAGCTCTTACTTACCCACTCAGTTCTCATGTTAAACCAAGTTTTTTATTATTACTATTACTAATGTTTTTCCTTTTTTCTGCCCACCATCTGGTTGTCTCATTGTGTTGCTGACCTCTCTCCCTCAGACAAACTCTGAGATGGTCATCATCTTAGAGGTTGAAAAGCAATACCTCTGGGCTAAATTCTGTTCTGCTATGCAGATATGCTTGTGTTAGTGTTAGAAATGGTCCATACTTACTTCTTTTAAAAGTTTAAAAGTTTAATAGTAAAAATTTAAGGTAATACAAATTAGGGTAATTAGGGTTAGGACAATAAAAGAGACAATAAAAAGCAAAGAATTACGGACCTCCGGGTGCTTCTCTCAAGGGGGAAAAGCACACTGCACTTCATCAGGGTTACCCCTTAAAAGCAAGAGTCTGTTGCATATTCATACTTTGTCATACATGATTCAAACATTCCTCTCAAACAAAGGGATTTTCAGTTATATGTCTGTTTCTTGTCTGTTTCTTGTCTTCTAATCCTTTTAGTTCCAGAGTGTCTATGAAGGTAAAGATAAGAGGCAATAACTCTTTTCTTGGTGTCTTCATGTTGTTTTCTTTAGGCGAGGAATTTCTTGGTTATCTTAGTTCATTCTTTGAGTTAGTTACAGAAAGAATTTTACATTACATGGCTCTTATTTTAATATCATGCCTTAACAAAAAAAACCTACATTTAAAATTAATACAGCACTACAAAAATTAGTACAACATAACTCTCTAACATAACACATGTAGTATTCATTCTAACATTTGCGAAAAGCCAATCATATACTATGCATTTTTCACATTAGTTTAAAGTCACTTAATTGATTTTTTGGTTAGAGAGGCATTGGAAGTGGCTAAATAAGAGGCCAAATCTCTCTCAGCCTTTGGCTCCAGATGCTGGTTATTACTGATAAATCATTTCATAAGCTGCTTTCCTTTTTAGATATTTTGCTTGTAAACATGAGTCTTGCTTTTAGAAAACTGTAATCAAGTAAGTGCTCTTGCTCTCTAGTAGAAAACAGCGATAGCTGCACAGCACAGTTAATCTCTGTCACAGTATGTCCTCTTTTAATCTTTTATTTGGTTCAGAGAAACTGCCAGGTCAGAACATACAATTGCTTTCTCTGAAGGAAGAATTTGCTAAAGGTTTCCAAGGATGACTTAAAAAATCCTGTTAATTATTCTATGCACACATTGTTTCTTTTACTTCCTTCCTATGTTAAGCAGAGTGACTTTAACAAGAGATTTGAGACAATCAGACTCAAATTCAGTGTGTCTCTGAGTTTCCTGAGACAGTGGCTGGGAAGGATAAGTTCCATATGGAAAAAGAAACTGATTTTGTATTGTGAACTTGCTCATCTGAAAGTGTCAGCACTCATGCCTTTGCTACTTACAACACAAAATTTTTGAAAACTCCAAACTTGTTTCAGTCTATTGTGAATTCTGGAATAAGAAAGGATTCAAAGCTATTTTCCCCTTAACTTTCCAGCAGTAAACAGCTGAAAGCAGAGCCCAATTAACTATATGTTGTGCAAGCCCATAAAAAGTGGGGACATATTTGCCCAGACATTAGGGAGAATTGACTGTTTTTAAGTTAAATATTTATTCTTAAGTATGACAGCTGAAGCAGTCACTGGTGGCTAGAAGTCTGAATTCCAGGAAGCTTCAGGGCACACGTCAACATGTTTGCATAGACAAAATTCCCATAAGAAGCCACGATAGTTTGTTAATATTTACCTATTCACATATTTCTCCATATTATTTGTAAACACAAATTACATGACAAATTTTTATAGATAGAGGGATACACTTCACTTGTAACATAGAAGTAGCAACACATATATTAATATAAATTAGTGATTTTAAAAAGTTTGATGGCAGCTGAAACAGTGGTTTAACAAGATTCAATGGCAAGGTACACTAAATTATTTACTGCACAGAGGACTGGGTCAAACAAAACTGTCAGGGAGACCTCTTGAGTCATGAGGTTCAGAAAGGGCCACCTTGTGTTCTAAACACTTGTTTGTCCTTCTCAAAAGGGAGTTTGGGTGTATTTGGATTCAGACTTGTTTCCAGAGTTGATCAGTAGTTTATATCAAAAGGATTCAGTGTGGACAATAAATTCTTTATATCACTTAGCTAACATTTCAAAATTTAGCATGAGAATTTAATGAGAATCTCTTGTGGGAAGGAATCTGTCAGCCTCAAGGAATAACCTTTACAGGCACCACTACTCAAGGGGACATCCTGGTCTGCAGCCCACTGCTGTGCAGGAGAGCTCAATGGACTGTCCATTATCTATGGACTAAGATAATTGCTTCATAGTTACATTTGCATACCAACTACAGAATTAGCTTCTTCCCAGCTTGGCTTCACTGGGGTCTTGACCAGCACTATGTTTAGAGGAGGCACATTGCTCAGATCAGCTCCTTGCTGTGTTTTTATCTGTCTCCCTTGAATCCACTGCAAATTGGTTGCAGACATCATGACCAGACCAGACACCCCCATGACAACTGCCGCTGCTGATTATCACTTGAGTAAAATCATGTGAAATAAAGGTCAGGCTGGGAGGCTGAGCCACACCATCACATAAATAGGCAGAGATATATTAGTGTAGATATATGGGCAAATTAATAAAAGTGATAAGAGAAAACTTAAGTATGTTTAAAGTTTCCATGTAAAAAGCAATTAAATTCAATATTATATTTGGCAATGTAATGCTAGTGTTTTGTAATGACCTTTAATAGACAGGAATACTAATGAGTCCTGTTTTCTGCATTTGTTATGCTGAGTAGAAAACAGGTAGAAATGCAAAAGGCATGACTTAGATTGGTTTTAGACTTGACGTTCCATTCCACATAACTCAAAGATTTCAGGTGTCATCAAGTAGCTGTCACTGAATATGAAACAATACAGAACAGGAAAATTACTGAAGAAAAGTTATTTAACTTTAATTCAGTTTTTAAAAGATTATAGATATACAATCTATATATCATAGCTGTCTGGAATCTACTAAATTCTCAAATATTTTAATTTTCTTAAATAAATATCTATTTAAAAATCCAAACCAACAAAAAGTCAGAATTTTTCCTTGCTTTAACAATGAAAAATCACTCTGCCATCTTCAATCAATTTAGAATAAAGTCCTCTTTCATTCAAATGTATGTTAAACACAGACCAAAGTTGTTTTTCTTAGAGGTAAAGTGGCTAAGAGATTTGGTATCTATCTCAAAATTATTTGTGCTAAAATGCTATTATGTGTTGAGCTTCAATCAATGGAATGGATAACTTTCTTTTGTTCCTTATTTTAATGGCAATCTAAATATAGTCAATATGTATATCGATGTAACTGATGTCAGTATAACGGAAAAGCGAGAACTTGGCTGATTTGCGATAACTAGGCTCAGGTCTTCAAGCTGAGAATATTACACATTTCTATGGATATCAGAATTGGGCAAGTTTTTTTACCTGCCTCTCCTGGTCAAGCAGATTTGATCATTAGAATGGATTAATTTCCCCCATTTCCATGAAGTAAGAACAAATGTCTGTGGAGTTGTTTTTGTGTTCTAGCTCGTTAAGTGTTCACCTTAGTTTGTCATTCATTTGAACTTCAGGAGTTCAAAAATGCCAAGACAACATTTAAATACTGGAAGAACAACTTAGTGTGACTAATATTTTCATTATTCTTTTTAATCTCAAAACAAAGCCCTTTTCCCTTCACATGCTGTTTGGACTTCAGCACTTTTGGATGCAACACATCAGGCCTTGGGACTTATGTATGTGCAGATTGATTATGTTCTCCCTGCTTTGCTCCCCTCCATTGAGGATAAACCTTTCTCCAGACTTTCATCCTGGACTTGCACCCAGCTTTTCCACATCCTTTGTCACAAGGACCCTGGCTCTATTCAGCATTGGTTCCTCATTTAAATTAGCTTCCCTTTTACAGTTTTTATAGTTGTAGAATCCTTCCTTGTGTCCCTTTACACCCCTTGCCTGATTCAGTCCCAGGTGGACCTTTGATTTCCTAGCCCATCCCTGCACAATTAGACTGCAGCTTCATATTCCTCCTGGATCACCTGCTACTGCTTGCTCCTCTTGTACATTCCCTTTTAATGTCCAAGTTGAACATTGGACATTGAAACATAATGGAACTCCTTGTCCATGCTGGCCCCCTGCTGCCTTTGCTTTATTTCCTATTTCTTGGAATGGACTATTCTGAGTTTTCAGGAGGTGATCCTTGGATATCAACCAGCTCTCCTGGACTGCTGTAAGCATATCTCTGAATAGTTTGAAAACTACTCTTCTAAAATCCAGGGATGCTTTACATTCTTTGAACATGTTAAGACCTGATTATTGTGAGATTCCTCTGCCCAAATTAAAGTGCAAACAAGACCATATGCCAAAGACAATAGTACAAATTTTATTAAACAGTAAAATTCAAGGTAGAGAGATAGAAAGAAAGAAAGAGAGAGAGAAAGAAAGAGAGAGAGAAAGAGAGAGAGAAAGAGAGAGAGAGAGAAAGAGAGAGAGAAAGAGAGAGAGAAAGAGAGAGAGAAAGAGAGAGAAAGAGAGAGAGAAAGAGAGAGAGAAAGAGAGAAAGAGAGAAAGAGAGAAAGAGAGAGAGAAAGAAAGAAAGAAAGAAAGAAAGAAAGAAAGAAAGAAAGAAAGAAAGAAAGAAAGAAAGAAAAAGAAAGAAAGAAAGAAAGAAAGAAAGAAAGAAAGAAAGAAAGAAAGAAAGAAAGAAAGAAAGAAAGAAAGAAAGAAAGAAAGAAAGAAAGAAAGAAAGAAAGAAAGAAAGAAAGAAAGAAAGAAAGAAAGAAAGAAAGAAAGAAAGAAAGAGGCAGGCAGGGAGAGCAAGAGAGAGACAGATTAAGCAGAAGATAGTCACTACCCGTGCATCTACCAACAACCTGTTTGTTTTTCTTCAGCCTGGGCTTCTCGATGGTGAGGGTCCCAAAGCTGTTCAAAATGTTTCATTATTTATACATGCGATCAAGCAAAGGAATTAATGCTCTTTGGCTTCACAGTTCTCTTTTTCTGTTGGTTAAATTATTCCCTCGCTTCTAATGTTGATTTATTCCATGCTCCTCTTTCGCTTCTTTTCAGTTGGTGGGTTTCTTTGAGTCACTGGATTGTGCACAATCCTCTCCTGCTGGAATTACCTTTTACTCCATCAGGCCTGTTTTCAGCACAGTTGCTGAGTTGGCTTTCTTTGTGGATTCTTTGTGTCCTTTATCAGTGATCATAATTAGTGTGGTAGTGTGAAATGGTTGGTGTTGAGGGCCTAACAACAACAAACTACTAATTTTGTAGGATTTACTTCAGTCTACTGCTATGCTTCAGCAGGTGGAATGAGTTTCCCAGTAATATGTACTCCAAGTCATCAAATTTCTGCAGTCCAAATGAAAACTAGAGGATGAAGAGGGTAAAATTGAAAGGTTCTCTACAAAGCACTCTCCCAATTTGAAATAAAACATTAACATGGATCCCCTAAAGTCCCTAATCTTAGAGATTCCTAAGTTTCTTTAATACCTAAATCCTCATTAGTAAATTATTTTGAGTCATCACCTCACAAATACTGAAGGCTGTTTAATTCTAGCAGGCTGAAAAAAACCTTTAAAACTTCAATAAACATATTTTTTTCTGAACATGTGTATTAAACTAGACCATACAATACACAGCAAGGTGGAAATCCATTCTTCTTAAGTTAGTTCCTGTATTTCAGCTGTTGGAGAACTTACCTGAGTTTCAAGCACCTTTGTAATATTGCTTTTGTCCTATTACAAGTACATTGTAAACTCTACCTTTCGGGATATTTCCTAGTAACCAAAGATAGATTTCTTGCACATTTTCAAACGCAGAAAATCGAAATTACTATGTTTTTTATTGGAGTATAATGAATCTAGTTGCCCATCTTGTTCTCAGGACTTTCAGAGGTAAATTTTCAATAGATGAACTTGAGAGAACCTCTCAGATTACATTAGGTACACAAGAGTTATAATAATCCGTCAGCATCAGAATGGATCAAATTGAATCCAGGTTCCTATACCTGCAGTGGATAAGGCAACAAAACCAAGAGAGTTAATGCCTTTCATATTCCAAAGAACTTCCCATGTTGCACACCTGTTGATGAAAAGGTAAAAACAGACTCAGTAAAATTGGAGAAATGGCTTTATTACTTTGGCAAAAATTCACCACTGAGCTTCCTACCTCAAAAAAGAGGCTTTCATATTTTAGAAAGATGAATTTATACTTTTCTTCTCCTCTCTGTGATTTTTACCAGTAACTACATGTTTTGGGAACTGGATTTTTAGAGGACTCTACATTTGCCTGTTAACACTCTGCTTTCATTAAAGTGCCTACACAAATTTTGGTAATTTGCTGTAACAGAAGATTAATTTACACCGGAACATAACATTTGCCTGGAAATGTAACTGTTTTAATTATCTAGTTCAGCTTCCAAATGCTATTTTTCCTTTCATGGATGCCTAAGGGTGTCACATACCCACAAAAAGTTCAGCATTTATTAATCAGCAAGCAAATATCTCATTTAGATATAATTTATTATTGTTATCATAGGTTGAACAGTCAGAAAGTTATTAAAAAGCTCTTCAGAGTGCAAAAAAATGATACATTCAAATGACCTCATTGCTTGTAAATTTTTATTTTAAACTATTCAAAATCTACCATCACAAATACTGTTTCTGACCTAATACAAATTCTATAGACAAATGAAATACTTGTGCTACCATTCTACTATGAAACTGGTATTCTTTTGTTCTAACAATCCACAGAGCTATCCAAGAGATATTCTGCTTAAGTCAAATGCACGTAAAAATAACCAGGCTAATAACTGTATTTGATTACAGAACCATGATTTCATAATGAGTTCTGGCAACATGGATTTAATAATAGTAATGTCCTTCTATTGAAACACCTATCTGATCTTAATACTTTTGAATGTTGAAGTGCCACAATTTCTGCAAATGGAGTGTGGATTAAAATTTAAATTATGAGGGTTTTAAAGCATGCCATGCCTACACAAAACGAGCAATCAAATCCTTCAACACTTTATCTGCCACCATCACCTGATATAATTCCCAATCCCATTGCAAAATGTGAAGTTTTCCTGCATGGAATTTGTCCTTTGTATTTGGTAGGAAGAGTACAGTGGAAGTAAAATAAATAACAATTCTTTATCTCATTTTTAAGCCTGTCAGCATAAGTGAACAGAGGGAAAAAGCCATCAGCAAAGGTTATCATGGGTGACCATTGCCCAGAGCTGACCAGAAGCAAAAGCTGTGGACTAGAAATTTCCCTGGCTGTTAACATAGGACTTTTTAAATGGCATATATCCTGGAGATCAAAGTGATGAAATCATAGGTGTGGATTTTTGAGCAAGATAGCACCACTGTTTGTTTTCCCTGTATTCAAGAGGAATAAAATTTTTAATGCAAGATTACATCCCTGTAACTGACTTTTGCTACTAAATATTCTATTAATACAAAAATATTCCTGAAATGTCTAAACATTGACTGTAAAAGGGTCAATATGGGACTAAGCCTGAAGCAGTATTGGTTATCTGAAGTAATTATTCTAATATTAAACTGCAAATGAACTCAAGATTTAAGATTATATGTACTGTAGAGCTTGTGGAAAATAACTGAGATCAAGAGGAGATTAAAACTAACCATAATCAAGCTGCTCTCAGTTCAGAGACAGTTACTCATAAAGAGCAAATAATCTGTAAGCAATTCATATCAGATTATACTATTATACTATTATATTGTTGATAAAAATATAATAGTAGAGTTAAAGCACTTTTGAGAAAAACCCAACTATTTATCCATTAAATGAAAATATTAGCTACATTATAAAAACTGTCATAATAAGCAGGTCAGAAATTTCTGGCAAATTATTAAAGTTTATTCACATCTTCACCTCTGGGACAGAGACAGGAACCCAGTTAGCTGACAGACAAGCCCTCCTTTTCGGATAAGGATCTCACCTGTTTTGTACAGTGCTTTCAGCTGAAATAGTTTAGCACTTGATAGGTCCATGTGAGCAGCAAAGGCTGGTCCTGGATATACCTTTGCAGCCATGTAAAATTTACACTGCTCAAATATTTTCATTAATTTTCTCTCAATACTTCTGTTGTACCATACATTCACATAAAGAATAAATCCTGTATTTTTGGTCTACTTTAAGAGGCTTTTCATAAAAAATCTGTGATTTTTCCTCATTCTTTAAAGGAGGTGTGCTTTTCTTTGTTAAAGCAATTGGAAATTAAATTGTGTTAGTCTTATTGTCATGTTTATTTTTATCCTGTTTCTAAATGCGCTTCATTCTGAGGAGCAAAATGTGATAAGGCTGGTCAGAGATAACACAGTACCTATCTATAACCTACCTATCTATAACCTATGTAGATGTATTTGAATCTCAGCTAAAAAAGTCAAATTCTTCCTTTTGTTTTACGTGTGACTGATTTAAAATCTTTGCCTAAATATTTTGTGACCTATAATGTTGAAATTTTTGCCCTTATGAAGCTCAGCCAAGATCAGAATTTCATTGACCCTCTAGGAAAGGCCCTGTAGGAAATACTCCTATTGTATTTTCTAATATTCTATATTTTTCCACCAAAGAAACAAAAAGACCCAGAGGGTCAGATAACATAGTTTCAATCTTGCCTATTTACAAGCTGTCAAAGAGTTATAATTTTGAGGCTGAGACTTTTTTTTCAGGTGAGAATTCATTAATCCTAACTTGCACTTGATATGTGGGCACTAGAATGGGAATTGCCGGGACTTAAGACTGTAAAAAGCACTGAACAGTAACAAATCACGTGTCTACTCTGTAGTTGTCACCACGGTTAGTGTAAATGCAAAATCTGTACTAATTTTTAGCTAGGTAACTTGAGTCCTCAGAATATCAAAGTCCGGAGAAGGCTATGGACTCAAACATTACATTTGACAGGTTTGCTTAGCTGCTAACTCAAATCTGTCCAGATCTCACTCTAATGACAGCAGCTGTATTGCAGACACTGGTGATGAGGGTTCATACATATCCTTCCTGCTGTCCAAGAAAATTCTGAGACTTGTTTCAGTGAGTCCAAGCTGTCTGGAAAAGCACACTCAACTCAACCGCGTGTAGAGTACAGTATGTGTGCGGAAGAATCCCAGACTGTAATATTGTAAGCGTGATGAAGGAACAAGCCACAGCTGTGATGAGAAGAGTTGAATTGATAATTTGTTTCTATTGAATGCAGTAGGAGGTTTTGTGGTTAAAATAGGGATTGAAAATACATCATTTTGTGTCCCAGAAGGCATTGTTTTTTCAAAATCATCAAGACTTGAATAATTCTATTAAAGTTCTCACAGCAGAATATAAAACATGCTTTTGTTTGTAGCTTGGGCTAAAGGCTTTATGTTCCTGTTTTGGCTCTTACTGCCTATGGTACAATACAAATGAAAAGTACCACAGAAATTCAGGCCATACAGGGACAAGCTGACTATTCCAGATTATTATTTAGGTATAAAAATTAAAAGTTCTGCCAGGAAAGTACAGATGGAGGTGAGACTAGAATTTAGACTAATACATAAAATGCTGTATTTTATTAAATACTCACAACATTGATAATGTTTCAGTTATTGCTCTAAAAAGAAGTTTACTATTTTACATTTTCTCATCTTGGGTACTGAGAATTCATTTTCTGCTGTTGTTATGCTTCAGAGTCTACAGAGAAATTGAATTCCATGAAAAAAATACAATTATAAAGTAAACACTGTGCTAAAATTTATTCATCTTTGACATTTCTATTTCATATCTTGCTCAATAAATTTATTGACTCATTTCTTGGCACTCTCAGTAAATAAAGTTTTATTAGACATTGAAACTCATTCAAAGAGGTAAGAGAAAAATGAACTACATAACTGGAAGAGTGGGTTTACTGGATGACAATCAGGTATGGTTTTAATCTGATTTACCCATCTACCCTTCCAGAGAAAAAAATAATCTCATAAGTGGATGAAATGTAAACCTGGCAGCTTATGTTATTTATTATAGATTTCTCTGGCACACAAACTGAAAGTTAAGGTTAAACTGAGACATCAGGTCCTTGCTTACACATTTTCACAATATCCAGAGAAAAAATTGTTGTAATACTTTATTCTGAATAAACAAGTTTTTCAAACAAAACGCTAGAGCTTTCATCTCTTTGAGTGATACATAATTTTTTGTTGAATATTTTTTTACTCACATAGCATAACTATCAATTTTTGGTCAAACTCTTGAAAGTAAAATTATATATTAATTCATTAATTCATTAATGTGCATTACGTATTTGTTCTCAATCACTTATTCAAAGACTGTGGTCATAGAAAATATAAAATCAAATACCCAATCTCCCCCATTTAAACCAAAATAGAAATGGTAACAAGACTTACAAAATTAAATGTAAGATGTTCTTTAAATTAATAGCAGTCTGTAAAGCATAGCACATGTAGTTTAAATATACAGTGTGGCACATACTAGAGGTGGGTAAGAATTATTGCTGGCAAATTCCTAAGTTCTGGTTCACAGATTTCTGCTGCCTTTTTCTACTGCCTTTTTATAATACAGCTCAATGCATCATGCATTAGGCTCTGACATAGAATATTCCTTGCTGGGTTTTCTGATATAAATACTGATGTAACCATAATAAAATTGGGTGGAATGACATCTCCCTCCCTCTTTCCCATGTCACACCCTAGATCCTGCATTCGCTTCACAGGACTTGTTGTTGGAAAGGACATAGATTCCACACTGTGTTTTTTCCATCACCAAAAAGGTTCTAAAAGGAGCAGAACAGGTTAAGCTTTTTCATATCCATGTTAAAACCGTTTGTTTTTTGCTGATAGTTCACTTCGAAGAAACAAATCTGTTTTTATTATTGACTGTGAAACTACAGAAGTACTGTGAAGTCAGTAGAGCACGTTTAATACAAAAGTTTGTTAATTGTCTACACACCGCATGAAAAACAGGACTTGAAGTTTCACAAGACTTTAATTCATCACTTGTGGTTCTCTCTGAAATTAATTCTTGACTCTATATTCTACTTAAAGAAAAAAAAAGATCTATTTCAGGTTGTGTATTAGAATATATAAATAAAATATTTTCTGACTTAAAAATGTATAGAAATATTGCATTTGTAAAAAAATGTAATAATAGCAAGATGTGTAAGCATATGGACATGCATAAAAATATATCTCTATACATATATATGCACAGTCATAAATAGACAGATTTGCACATCTATCCTATATTTTGTATGTCAGATATATATGTAGCTTTGCTTGTTATGAGTAAAAAGATATCATTAGCATAAAAGAGGAAAAAGCATAAAAAGATTGATTCCAGTGGATTTTCAATAGTGATTCTTTGACTAAAGGCTGCTAGAAATTATAATGGTAATTGAATAAACAAACTATTTTTGAGTAAACAAACTATTTTAGAAACTGTAAAATTATTCTGAAACTATATACCTTTACATATAAAGTTGCCTTACCTTGCCATAAATGTTAATTTGTTCCCTTACCATCCTCTGCAAGTTATTCCTTTATTAGTTATCATGATTATGTTTTGTTTAAGATGAAAGTTGTTAAATTATGCTCAAGAGACTTAATTGCAGTAATGCCTGCCACAACAATGCTTTGAGAGTTCATGATGAAGCAGCCTTAAAAGGTGACCTCCAAATATTTAATAAGTCACTGCTTTCCATGGACAAAAATTCTTAGCTGATAGCATAACCCGTGGATCTTGTTGAAAAGTGTATTAGCCTGTACCTTCATTTTGTTGGATTCTGACAATCTGACCAAATGATTTAGATTAAATTCTAACAGTAAACTGCCCTCCTTTTTTTTTTTTAGTATCCCATTAATCTTTGTGTAATATGCAAATTTAATCAGTTAAGATTTTATTTCATCATCTAGATTGTTTCTAAGAATGTAGTGAATAGTGTTGGACGTGGAATCTCTCTCAGGAGGCCTGCCTTGGACAGCCCTGCTCATTGATATCTGCCAATAAGACCTTTTTTAATTCATCTAATGTGTTTCCTCTTGATTAAAAATCTTGCATTATAGAAAATTAAAAATGCCACGTGACAGAATTGCAAAAGCCTTAGAGAAGTCTGAAATTGCTGTCTCAACACAGTTGCCAGTTTTACTTGACAAAATATACTTTTCCATGAGACTTGAGCAGTATTCATGATACTTTTTGGTTTATGTTTTTCAGTGAAAGAGACCTGAAAAGAGCTATTATTTCATAAAAACAGGGTGAAGCACCTTCTGCTGCTTCAATCACTTCATTTCTTTAAAATATTGTTCACTGCCTCTTCTTTGTCTCTGAATACTCCCATGAGCTGGGACAACATGATTGTGACCACTGGTAATGAAAAGGTTTTCTTTTAAGGCCCAAAATATTGTACATACAATACACATGCATCTACATACGTGTACAGACAAATGCACTGTATAAGTAACAATCTGTATCTGTAATTCTCATTTTTCCTTAGACCCTGCCAAGATGAGTTTGAGCATTTCAGTTTGTTTCAAGAAGAAAGATACTAACATCCTCTGTCTCAAAATGTAATTTCTTTACTTGGAATATACTCCATTCATTACAATGGAACAATGAGTGCAAACACAAAAATCACTTTAGCTCTCTGTGATTATTGTTCTGCCATATTGGGGAAACATATATATGACCATCTGCAGGGTTTTATTCAAAATCTTGCTTTCTGCCTTGACCTGCAATATTTGTGCATATTTTTTCTATATCAAGGAAAGGAAGTAAACTTCAATATGTAATTCATCTTGTCCCTTTTTGATCTTAGGAGAAAACTGGCCTTTGACATGCCAATTCATTATATTTAACATTTAATTTACTTGTAGGTTATGTAGTATGATAAAAGTGAAGTCCAATGCGTCCCTATCTTTTGATCTTTACTGGAGTATTACTTCTCTTTAAAATAAAGATGCAGCTACAGCTCTTCACCTTCATCAAGCCTTTGAATACTGCTTTGGCTCCTGAAATAAAAATGTGTTCTAATGTAGAGTTCTTAAGAGACTTAAAAATCTTTGTAACTTTTATTAAGATGCATGTTTTAATTACATTAAAGAGAAAACTAAATTTATTTACTAATTGAACTCTTGACTCTCCACATTAAAGTCAGAAAATTGTGATATTGACTGTTTCTACAAAAGTTAAAAGTTTTTTATATTTAAAGCCTGCAGACTTTTGCAAATATGCATAGTAAAAATTGTGCAGATATAATTCTCATCAAGATGTAAACTCTACAAACAATTAGGGCTTAAAATAAGATATATTAAGAGACAAAAAGGTCAGATTAATAACAAAGCTAAGCAGTATCTTAAAGGGAAGCACAGATACATGATAATAAATAAAAATAGAGACTAAAAAAAGCAGTTTTCATGGAATTAATGAAAAGCCTAATTAAATTAAGATGGTCACTTCTGATTATCAGAGAAAACTTATCTCCTAGTTGCAGCAATGCTGCAGTAATTTTCTGTTTTCTCCTTTAATTTTAATAAGCTGGTAGAACTTTGAAAAATAAATATTAAATCTGGAAGCAATCTGGAAACCTGTGCCCGCAATATTAATGGAGGCCAGGAAAGCAAGTCATAGAGCTAAAAAATAAAATAGAAATTAGTCTCGTTTGTTTTTCTTTCCCCTCATTCATACACTAACACATGTTTAAATTAACCTCTTCAAAGGATAAATTAAGAACAGGGTCTCAAAGGAAAGAATGTTTCCCTCTCTGTACACAGCAAACACACTGTATGTACTGTAAAGAAAAGGGCAAGATTCAGCTTTTTATTCTTAGGGAAACATAACACATGAGAAGGTAAACTCTTTTTTGTTTTCCCTCTGTAAAAGAGGAGGAACACATTTGCATCTTGATTTGGACAGACTGATTGTGTTTGGCCTGACTGGTAGGTACTGTGTACCTCAGCGTGTAGTGCAAGACCTTAAGATGAGCAGATGATCCTTCCTCCTATACACATGGTATTTTCCAGAACATATCAAGCCTGGATTAAGATGTCCATTTTATGCATACTAATGCTTGTACTTGGTGGTGGATCAGAAAGCCAGGGTAGGCTTCTGCTTAAGAGATAGTCTGCACTGAATTTAGGAAATCCAGCACTTCCACTGCACTCTAAATGGGCACCACTTAGTGCATCACTGGAAGTGATTTATAAACCAGGAGCTTGCTCAGCTCCCTTCTTTTCTTTCAAAGTGACATTAGCTTGTTTTAAATGAAGTCCAGCTATTGGTGAGGGACCACCATTCAGAGAGATTATTTTGAACATTTTTGTGGTATTACAGAAATTAATTAAAGATTCTTGAAATAACAAGCATAGAGAAAGTGTACAAAATAGAAGGGAAGTTTGCTGACTATTGCAAATGCAGCCCTTTTGGTAGTCACACACCAGAAATTATGGGCCAGTTATCAGCCCACATTATTTCAGCCCATATTATTTCAGGCTGTTGACTCTATGGGATATGCAAAAACTTTTCTTTTACTGCCTGATGGCATCATTGGAAAGACCTTGTAGTGATACAGGATCAAACTGCTGTTCCTATCTAGGCTAGTACAGGTCTAGTAACTGCTGAGTTTTGTATTAATGTTAGTTGGGGTTGGTGCAGATGAAGATGTGCAATGTTGTTACTGCAGCTATTTCTTAAAGACTATGAACATCTGACTTTTGGAGAAGTGCCAGTCCAGACAGTTGAGGTACTATGGCATTTTCCTTCAGCAAGTTTTTCATCTTCCTGTCATGCACATTTGAAGCTGCTGTTTGAGGTGTTAAAAGTACTGTTGTTGGCCTTTCTTTCCCATGAGAGCAAGTCCATGAAAAATACTGCAGGAAACACTGTCAAGACTGAAAATCCTGCGAAGATCTGAGATCTGGCCTTAACAAGCTTGGACAAACTGGTATAATATTCATTCCCAATCATTCAGCCAAGAGTAGGGTATCTCAGCTTCCTCCAGCATTGTTGTAGCCCCCAAAACCATATTCAGAAGCAGTAAAAGCGTTGTATAAGTTATTTATAGTAAGCCTTTGAAAGGCTTATAGACACCAAACAGTTCTGGAGGCTGCTGTCATTGCTGTGAGACTCTTAAGTATTTCTCAGAGTCTGGAGTTTGTTCACATTCCGCTCCCTACAAAGCCCTTCTTATCTTTAGTTTTACAATGTACAATAATGGATGCTGTAACCAAACCACTCAAGTAGAAATATTAACAATTCTTTCAATTTGCTATGATAAAAAAACTGTACTAGATTAGTATTAGATATCATTAGACATTCTAGGGGAGATTAATTTCACAATGGGTAAATCACCACCATCATCATCAGGTAGCATTTCATCAGCTGGTAGAGATGCTTGCTTGTGCTTTTCATTTTAATGAATGTCTTTTGGCATAGCACAGAGGTTCTGCTATCTTAGAGCACAACAAACAGCAGCCAAAACTGTAAACACAGAGATTTATTCATCCTGGAAAATTATGCAAGAACTGACTCAGATCTGCCAAGAACTGAACAGGAATAAAATGTGTGTTTTAGACTATGAATTTAGGGATTTTCTGTTTGGATAATAACTTTGTGTGGGAAACAACAGGAATCTGAATGCATTGATATCCTGATATGCCTTCTACTCTTCCACCATTTTCCTCAGAGAAGAAAACAACTGAAAAAAACCCTTTTGGTTCATTATAGGAAGAACACTTGGGTAACCCTTCTGTTTCTATACCCACATAGGCAGATACACGTATTTCATGGATTTAGAATAATTTACCACATTTGCCCCCAGTGATATGAAGTAAGCATTTTTTTTTAAATAACATATACAATGTGAGAATATTTAAGAAAAGGAGAAGTTTTAGAGTGGTTTCATTTTCTATTTAGAAATATTCAGTAGTATTTTCCTTGTGGAAAAGAAAGTTTTTAAATTGTAAATTGCCCACTAGTACTCTGACATAATCTGTGTCAAATACACTGGCATTCACTAAAAGACAATCAAACAATTTTGGGATGCAGGAAAGCTGGGTCTCTAGTCTTCAGCAAGAACTCTGGAGTTTATTTTAACTTCTTAGTTTTTGAGTCACCTAACCTGTTTTTTTCTGTTAGTAATTTTTAGTGTAGGTGGCAGAAATTAATTTTTGTTTATTCCAAGGGGAAAGATATTATATTAAAATATTTTTAATTTATATAAATGAATTCAAAACTTGTTTTCAAAAAAGAAGAGCATAGACTTGCAGTTATGGTGTTGTTGTGGTGACATCAGGGCATCCTTGTTTCCAGACTTGCACTGATAACATTCTGCCTTGCCTCATAACAGAGCATTATCTGTAACTTTCTTACTTTTATTCAGTAAAGAGGCAACAACAACTTACTTTTACTCCTCACACATCCTCCTCCTGAGATCTTCTTCATTATTACAGTCTTTAAAGATTCAGTTTTGCAGAATTGCTCTAAGCACAGAATCTACATGAACTCCAGCTTGCAGAAGGAAACCTAATGAAATTCCAGGAGTGTTTCTGTAACAAAATCTTGCAGAAAATAATTCCTCTTTCTCCAAATTAGAATGGCCACAATATTTAATTTGAAAAGTAAAGCATGGGTGGGATAAAGAAAGAAAAAGTGTGGCCAAAGGCCTTTTACAATGTATTCCACTTCATAACTGCAAGTGAATACCTGCAGTTGTATCTTAAGACTTTCCAATTCACTCCATTGTGTGGTATCAGTTGCCCAGCTGATGTTTTTATGCTTTCAATGTAATTGATCCTCAGGCAGTCTAAAATCTCTGTCTTTGGAAGCCTACCTCTAGATTTAGCTGTTGAATTTTTAAAGTTTTATCTGCAAGGATTCTGCTCAGTTTCCATCTAGCTCTGGAGGGCATTTACTTAAACAGCATTTCAGTAGCTTATTCCTGGTCTTTTCCAGAGTTTTTCATTTTTGGGCTGTTGTGGTTTAATCCTGGTAGGCAATTAAGTACCATACAGCCTCTTGCTCAGTATTCTCCAGCGGGATGTGGGAACAATCAGAAGAGTAAAAGCAAAAAAAAAAGAACAACTCATGAGCTGAGATAAAGACAGGTTACTTAGTACAACAAAACTGAAAGCATGGAAAGTAAAACAAAGAGTCAATTCACCACTACTCCAGGCCTAACAGTGACTTGGGAAGACAAACACCATCACTCCAAACATCCCCATTTCCTTCTTCTCCCCCCAGCTGTATATGCTGAGCACAATGCCACAGAATATGGATTATCCCCTGGGTCAGCTGGGGATAGAGACAGAGATCTCCTGTTCTCTGCAACCAGGACAGTCACAAGTCCACAGCACAGCCCTGTACAAGATACTACAAAGAAATTTAACTCCATCCCAGCCAAACCTGTAGATTATTTATGCCACCAAGACAGCTAATGCCATAAAGGTTAATGGGCTAGCAACTCTTAGCTTTCTGCTGGAAAATCAAATCTGGAGATTTAAGACAAATTTTTAAAACTTCTGTCTCACAAGTTACTCCAGTCTTTTCAGCTTAGATTGTCTCATGTGGAGTAGGGCTCCTCTGGAGAGTATACTCATCAGATGAACAAGAGATATTATCTCATCCACTATTTCCACTGTCTGTCTTCTGCTCCGGGCTTGGCCTCAGGCTCCTTCATTCTAATGTATCTATTGAGAGAGATTTTTGACAGTCCCCTGAAATGTGTGATTTCACTACTTACCTGCATCACCTTGATTCAGAATGTACTCTTCCCTCTACAAGGAATTGTGGGTGGTTAGATTTTTGAGAAGGTAGCTTATTTTACCTCTGAACATTTTTAAAGTACAGTAGTGAATATTTTTGGAGCTGAAAGGATTCCTGCTTTAAATTTCTCTGCCATTTTTTGAAACATTGTAATTTGAAAGAGTGGAAAAAGAAATTCCTCATTTAAATTGTAACCTGTATCCTGATGCAAGCACTCTTTAAGAGTTCCCAGCCATCATGAACATTTCACGATGTTCAGAAATCATCCCCTTTTATGAGCCAGATTTTCCAAATTGTCATCCAGGAGCAAGCAATAAAAATGTTTTGTAAATATGAGACAAAATGGCTGCAGTATATGGTTTTGGAAACCAGTAAAATAATTTGTTAGCATTTCACAAAAAAACAAATATCCATGTGTGGTATTACCACAGACTGACATTTACACATATAGGAAAAATAAATCAATGATTAAAATAAAGCATCCTTTTATTTCTCAGAGGTGACTCTCTTCCAATAATGAAACTAAGAGAAATCACTGTATTAACAGGACAATCATCAATTCTGTTCTAGCTGCTTTGAGACACCAGCTGAAAAAGCAAAAGCAATGCTTAATGTTGTTCACTTTCTAGCCCTTGCATACAGGCACTTTTGGGAGAAGTGGAGAATGACCTTAGGCTCTGGTGCTTCTCAGCTGCCAGAATAACTTCTTGGGCAGCCGGGCTGCTGTAAATTGCAGTATGGATTAGATTGCCCCTGGCTGATTCTAAAGTCAGGGGAATAAACTATGGCTTTGTTTCCATTTTCTCAGCTGTGCCAGCTGAGGAGCCAGCCTTAAAAGTTCACCGCTTGCTCAAGGCATATGAGGGTGTCACAGACAGAGCTGGTAGTCATGTGTGCCTGAAGGACTGGAGGCTGTCAGCTGGCCTGTGAACCAGCACATACACCGGTGTCCTCCCATGGATTTGTGTACTGCTTTGCACAATGGATGTCTGACACTTTCTGGTGCCTTTAGGTACCCTTGTACTACAAATAAATAATGCTATACTAAATATATAGGAGCAAGAGAGAGTATTCCTCAGTATTCAAGCAATAAACTCTCTTATTTCATAGAACTGACTGTTTTGAAAATAATTGACATTCACATGAAGAGAATCTCTATGCAACTCAAGACAGAATGATTTGCTTAAAAATCTAGAAGACTATAATCTTTAAAAATACCCTGCAATTATCTTGTTTTCTAAGAAGGAAACTTAGTTAATAATATTTTTAAATAATAATATTTTTAAATGCTTTTTAAGAACTGCAAACTGATTCAATTATCAGTGACTTATTTTCAGCAAAAAGAAGACTTCTTTAAGCTAAACTCTGGGATGTTTAGTTTTATGGATTTCAGCTCAAAGATGAGCTAGCCCTAAAATTCAGCTATTTCCACCTCATTTTTGTAACCATTCAAATCCCTCATGTGACCTGGCATGCTATGTGAGCTCTGCTACATGATGAGCCTTACCTTGGCTGTCTCAGATCAACAATGAAATCTACCAGTAAATATATATCATAGATATTCTCAGTAGTCTTTCACCTTTGATTTTTTTATGTCTATGTTACCTTGGAAAAGAGTATTAAAAATATTTTTATTTAGAATTTACACTGTATAGATTCCTTGAAAGTATATAAAAGCAAATTACTGTGAAGCATAGAAAATAATACCAATGTCCCATGATACATCTATTACAGAAAAAGTAAAACATCATAAGAGGTAAATATCAATGTATGTCTTCCTATACCCTTAGGAATTTAGTCCCACAAAGAAACAGCTCAAACCTTTTTCAAGTTTTATGAGGGCTTCTTTAAATATTTAGAGTTGGGAAAGCCACTTCTTTTCTACCTCAGGCTGATAAAAGAGGAACTTTCCTTTACTCTTTTTAAAACATGAAAGGGGCAAGATCCCTAACATCAGAAGCCTCCTCCCTTTTCTCTTAGAATGGTTCTTTCAAATCTTCAAACAAGAAAATACTTCCCTCTGTAGTTCCTGATTTTCTGCCAGATAGAGTGCTTTTAATCCCACTGGGCTCTGTGTGCGTGTGTGCTGGCGTGCCATGCCCGTGTGTATGTTAGAGCAAAAGGTAATCCTTTCACTTTTAAGCACTCTAGAGATTGCAAGGAAGGATATCTTATTTATATGCAGTTACTTTAGCCAGTCCACCTGATTATATACTAAAGAATTAACAACAATAAAATCTTATCAAATATTATATTAAAATAAAACAAGAAAAGCCAAATAAACCATAAAAAAGGGTAATGCCATTCGGTTCATTTTTCAACAATTAATGAACTCATACTCCCTTCACTTTCCTGAATTTTTTAAATACCTTGGGAAAATTTTTAATTATAATTATTTAATGTATAATGTCTGCCATACACTAAAGGAGTTGGTACAACTAAAGAAGAAAGTGGTCAGATCTCATAATCTTTGCAGTACCAAACCTGTCACTTCCTGCCTTAACAGTAGTGTACAAATTCTGAAGCATGTACAAATGCAACGTGAGTATGCACAAATACAGTGATTCAAGAAAGGAAAAAAATCCCGGTTCTGTGCCCTGTCCCGAGTTGCACATCCTCAAAATTCAAGCTGAGGGGAAGCATGCTAAGGATCTCTGTGCAATCTAACAGTAACAGTATGGAAAACAGATGGAATGATACCGAAACACTTGAACCCCATTAGTTCAAGTCATAAAATCTTAGATTAGATCTTAAATCAGACTTCAGTTGTAATTAGGTTCTCAGGCCTTGCAATGATCCTGCAACTGTGTCCAGAGAAGTGTTTTGCTTACATAATTAAAATGAGATAATTTCAGACACTTTTTAAGCATGTTGGAAAAAACCTTACACACGCTCTTAAGAGAAACACTGCTGTGGTGACATAGGGTGATTAACTTCAGTTACGTGCACTTATTGAACTTTTCAAAGTGCTCGACACTAAAAGCTACTTATACATAATTTATGTCATACTTGCTGGCTGAACTCTGTTCTTATACTTCATGCCTGCCATTCTCATGAGCATAATAGCAATAATCCATCATGTATATGTATAGCATTCTGATGCTGTTTGCAGGTGGATGAGGATAAAGATACAATGAAAAGATAAACAGATGATGTTTGCACCAAAGCCATGGGATTATTAGATTTTAGGAGGGAAAACATTTTTCTTTCATATTTATATTAACTCTTGGGTACTGTACTATAGTAGTAAATCCTTATAGGACATGGTTAATCAATGTGAAGTCCAACTGACTTTTATTCTTATTAGGGCAATATTGCAACTGTCGTTAATACATTTAATTCTCTCAGACCCAGTGGGGGCTTGCAAATTTATAGTAGCTATGGAGCTGGACTTTATACTTCATTTTTCAGTAGCATCAGGGTAAATAAATAAGGGTTTGTATTTAAATATCACCATCTCAAAAGTGTTTATTGGAACTTAGGTGATCATGTGGAGCAAATTCCAGGTTTGTAGTATATAAAACTGCAAATTCCTTGCTTATCAACATATTGTTAGGGGCCAAGAGGTGTGATACTTCTCAATGAGTCTTCCCGAAAACTGGGCTTGTACAACATGCCTTCTTAAGGCAGCATCTGGATGGTTTAAACTCTAGCTTCTTTAACGTATGCCTATCTGACTCCTTTCACAAACAAAAAGAGAACTTATGTATTAAAATAATTGAACAGGAAAAGAGTTGGTCTGAACAGAGAAGTTAAAGAAAGAGCTGACTAGCTTTGCAGGACACGAGCACTGATCTTGATGTTTAGAGTGTTCAAAAGAAAAAGAAGGATCACCTGAAAATTGCATGCGGTAAAACAAGACTGAAAGTAATAATAAAGCGTATTTATCATATGCATTAAGTTTTTTAGGGCTCTAAGTGATTATTTTCGAATATGTTCAGGATGTGTTACTCAGTGGCACTGCTTTCAGAGATTAGCTCTGAATAAAGTTAATTAGCTGTGAATAAATTTCTGTTAATAAATTTAAAAAGTTTTTTGAAATATAGTAGCTTCATGCATTGACACTGACAAACTATGAATCAGTTTCCCACTGAGAGGCAACCTAATTAGACAGGCGGAGAGCTGCACTAACATGGCTATGCTCCCGTATTGGGTTTGCGTGGCAAGGTTTGGTAGTGGGGGGTCTGCAGGGTTGGCTGCTGTGAGATGCTGCCCCCATGTTCAACAGAGCTAATGCCAGCCAGCTCCAAGATGGACCCACTGCTGACCAAGGCCTCTGGGATAACATACCTAAGCAGAGGGAAAAAATTGCAGTGGAACAGCAGTGAGAAGAGAGACACGAGGAAGATGTGACAGCAAGAACTCTGCAGACACCCAGGTCAGTGAAGAAGGGGAAAGAGGTGCGTCAGACTCTGGAGCAGAGGTTCCCTGCAGCTCATGTTGAAGATCACAGTGAGGCAGTTGTGCCTCCACACCCCTTGGGGGTCCATAGTGGAGCAGAGATCCACCTACAGCCCATGGATGCTCAAAGGAGGCTGTCAGCCTGTGGGAAACCCACATTGGACCAGGCTCTTGGCAGGATATGTGGACTCTCAGAGACAGGAGCCCACATTAGAGGAAGTTTACTGACAGGACTTGTGACCCCTTGGAGGATCCATGCCAGAGCAGCCGGCTCCTGAAGGGTACCCCATGGAAGGGACTCCATGGAAGGGACCAACACTGGAAGGGTTTGTGAAGAACTGTAGCCTGTGGGAATGATTCAGGTGGAAGAAGTTGGTGAAGGACTGTCTTTTGTATGAAGGACCCCACACTGGAGCACGGGAAGGGTATGAGGAATCCTCCCTCTTGAGGAAGGAGTGGCAGAGACAGCATGTGTTGAACTACCACAGCCCTCATTCCCTGAGCACTGCTGGTAAGGGAGGAGGTAGAGAAATCAGGAGTGAAGTTAGGATTAGGAAGAAGGGAAGGGTGGGGGGAAGATGCTTTAAACATTTGATTTTATTTCTCTTTACTCTGCTCTGGTTTTGACTGGCAAAAAATGAATTTACCTGAGTTGAGTCTCTTTTTCCTGTGACAGTAATTGATGAGTGATCTCTCCCTGTCCTTATCTTGACCTACAAGTCTTTTTTTTTTATATTTTCTCTTCCCTGTCCAGTTGAGGAGAGCAGTAATAGAGTGGCTTTAGTGGGCACCTGGCATCCAACCATCCAACAGGTCAATCCTCCACAGCTGCCTTCAGCTCTGGGGTGTGATTGGGATCCTATGCATGGCACTTCTGCTCCAAGGACTATTGTGATTTAACTCCTGCTGGCAACTAAACTGGTCTCAGGGGCTTTGTTATTCCCCTGCAGTGGAATGGGGAAGACAGTTGGAAAAGTGGGAAAACTCATGGGCTGAAGCAATAGGTAAAGCAAAAGCTGTCCAGGCAAGGAAAACTGTAGAAGGAATTCACTGCTTTCCATGGGCAGGCAGGTGTTCAGGCATCTCCAGGAGAACCTGGTCTTATCACACAGAAGGGTAAGTTGGGAAAACAAAAAACACCACTCTGAATGTCACCACCCCACTTCTCTCTTCTTTCCCCAGCTTTATATGCTGGGCATACGTGGTGTAGAATATCCCTTGGGTCAGTTTGGATCAGCTGTCCCGGTTGTGTCCCCTTTAACTTGTGTGTTCCCAGCCTCACTGCTGGTGTGGAGTCAGAAGCAGAAAAGGCTCTGTGCAAGCAGCTGTAGTGAAAATATCCCTGTATTATCAACAATGTTTTCTGTACAAAATCCAAAACATAGCCCCATACAAACTACTATGAAGAAAATTAACTTTATCCCAAGCCCTAGAAAAACCTTTGCATTTTTAGGATAAAATTCCTTCTCCATGTAAGTCATGGGTGACAATTCCTATTGTCCTGTTTTAGGACCTGTTTTAGAGACTGTTCCTATATGTGGGTAAGTATTATGGTGCTCTAACAATAAAGAAGAAATTTGCATGAACAAAATTAGGAAGAGCCAAGGAACAAATACACGCCATATGAAACTTGGGTAAAAGGAAATATGAGAAAGTTCCTCAAATTCATTAAAATAAAGAAAAGATGAAAGAAATAAAATTTCTATTATTTAAAAGAAATGAGGGCCAAATAACAGATGACACAATGAAGTGCAAAATCTTCACTATATTTTTTCTTCATTCCTCACCAAAGAGGTTAATTGTGACCAGAAGCTTAAAATAATTAACATTAGCAACTAAGTGCTAGAACTATAAGCCAGAATTGGTCAACAGACAGAAAAGTTCTTAGATCACCACAACTTAACAACATTTTTCCCTAAAGTATTTATGATCTGAAATTTTCTTTGAACCGTTAGCAGTCACCTTTGAGAACTTTTCAGAACAGATAAAGGCTGAGGGGACATCTCATGGAAAAATACAACTAGTAAACTAAAAAGAAAAAGAATATTATGTATCACCTCTAGCTTACACTTAGAATGCTAAAGCAATAAATTATTAATCAGTGATTTTTCTCTCTGAGTACCTAGAAAATCTGAAGTTGATTAAAAGTAACCACAAGAGAGTTACTGAAATCACAACAGAGCTGCAAATCATAACAGGCCAATCTGATACCATTCCATGGCAGCACAATTAAGCAAGTAACGGGGAAGTATTTACATACTTCTTCTTTGCTGACATGTGACAATTCCATATGACACTGTCAGAAGTATGGTAATATGTTCCCATTGGAAATTACAGTAAAATCAGTTGAATCACTTAGCAGAAATATCTTAGCATCTGTTCACCGACAGTCTGAAAGAAATAACTGGAGTGCAGCATTATGCAATATTTTTATTACAATTGAAGGACCAGTATTTGTGGATAACATCAGGAAGATTATAGAAGTTCTGGAAGGTAGAATTATATTCAACATGATTTTGATAAACTAGTGAAATGGTACAAAGCAATAAAATAGGATATAATAAAGACATGCAAACTGCCTAGGAAGGAAAATGTAAAATGCAGAATGGTTTGCTAGGCAGATATACTGCAGAAAAAGGGCTCAGGATTACAATGGGTTGCAAATGGAACATTAACCAATATTGCAAAACCAGCAGAAAAAGTATGATTTAAAATATGTAAGTCCTGAGACATACGAAGTAACTATTTCACTCTAGTCAGCATTTGTGAAGCCTTAAGAGGATTACTGAATGCAGTTTTAAGTCCTAAGGAAAGGAGGGGATGAGATAGAAGCAACACAAGGTTAATAGATGTGGAAAATATGACCACTCTCAAAGAACGAATGAAAAATATTAAAAGCCTTTCTTATTTAGTCTTGAAAAGAGAATCTTGGTGTCATATGTTAAGTCTTCCAATATACAAATTATTGCAAGGGAACAATCGTTTGTTGCCAATGCTACCACCAAATGCAAAACAAAAAAAATTGGTTGCAGTAGGAGGGATTTATGTTGTATATCTGGAATGCTTTTATATTACAATTAAGAACAGATTACCTAAATCAGTTGTGGACTGTCTGTCTAACTGTCCAGTCTACCAGGACTTTAATAAAGCCTTTGACACTGTTTCCCACAGCATTTTCCTGGAGAAACTGGCTGCTCGTGGCTTGGATGGGTGCACTGTTCACTGAGTAAAAAACTGGCTGGATGGCTGGGCCCAGAGAGGAGGCGTGAGTGGAATTATATCCAGCTGGTGTTTCTCAGGACTCAGTACTGGGGCCAGTCCTGTTTAATACCTCTATCAATGATCTGAATGAGAGTATCAAGTTCACCCTCAGCCAATTTGCAGATGACACCAGTTTGGGTGGGAGTGTTGATCTGCATGAGGGTAGGATGGCTCTGCAGAGGGATCTCAGCAGGGGAAGTAAACCAAGACCAGTTTGATGAGTTTAAGCTGAATGCTGGATCCTGCACTTGGGTCAGAAGAACTGCAGGCAACGCTACAGCCTTGGGAGAGTGTAGCTGGAAAGCTGTATGGGTGTGCTGGTTGACAGCCACATATGTGCCCATGGGCCAGCATGTGCCCATGTGGCCAAGAAGAGCAATAGCATTCTGGCTTATGTCAGAAGTAGTGCGGCCAGCAGGACCAGGGCAGTGATCATCCCCCTGTACTTGGCACTGGTGAAGCCACACCTCAGGTGCGTGTCCGGTTCTGGGTCACTCCTTTCAGGAATTGAGGTGCTGGAGTGTGTCCAGAGAAGGGCAGTGGGACTGTGAACAGCCTTAATAACAGCTCTTATGAGGAGTGGCTGAGGAAGCTGGGATTATTTAACGTGGGGTATAGGAATCTCTTTACACTACCTGAAAGGAGGTTGTGGACAGCTGGGGGTCAGCCTCTTCTCCCAAGTAATGAGTTACAGGGCGAGAGGGAATGGTCTCAAAGTCATGCCAGCGAAGGTTCAGATTGGATCTTAGGAAAAAATTTCATTGCAGAAAAGTTTGTCAAGCACTGGAACAGGCTACAAAGGGAAGAGATTGAGTCACCGTTCCTGGAGGTGTTTAAAAGAGCTGTAGACCTGGTGCTTGCAGGCGTGGCTTAGTAGTGAACTTTGAAGTCATAAGATTGGACTCAACTATCCTAGAAGTCCTTTCCAGCTTAAATTATAACTATGAAATTACCGTTACTTTTAAAATATCTTTAAAAAAGTTTACAGCCTTGATATTAGAAAATTTAGGAGTTATTCTACTTGGTTATTTAGTGTAACAATGTGTATAATGAATATTTTCCATATACTATAGCAGTTATGTTTAAGTAAAAGAGATTACTTAAAAAAACCTTTTTTTTCTCAATGTGCTGAATGGAAGGCACAATCTTACAGCACAGCAAATGTAGAAGTAATCATTACTTCAGCTACTATACTATTACTATATCTTCTCTAATATATATTTATTTATATTTCAGCATAAAAGGTTTTTCTGGGTGACCTGGATCTTGAGGTTTCTTGAAAAAATTTCACAGTATCTGTACTTATAACTTTTTTCAGTCTCCAAATATATTAAAGGTCACTGAGACAGGAACTTTTACTAACTTATGTGCAAATGGGAAAAAAATCTTTGATCAAAACCTTCAGTCACTAAAAAATTAAGGATCATCAGAATGGATAAAATCTTGGAAAAACTTGTCTGAAGGTCAGTATAACCCTGAATTGGTTGAAATGATTCATCAATGCCTTTAAGGGTATTTTTGTTGCACTAATAAAAGAAAATTTTATCTAATTGTGGGAAGGTAAAATGAACTGGGTTTTGTTTTGGTAACTTAATCACGAGGAGAAGATGAACTCTTGACACATGGGATGGTCCAAGATGAAAAAAAAAGTTCAATTTTGAGCAGCTAAGATTGTATTTCTTATTTTGTATAGAACATATCATAATGACATAAATATAAAATAATTCCTAATAATGACACTGGAATGTGCGATATTCTTTACAGTCAGTTGTAGTTATCTGTGCTTATCATTTCACCCTGGTATTTGTGGGATATTTAGAGTCAGACATAATTTTATTATAATTCTGACTTCTCTCAATTAGTCATTGTCAAACTATGCACCTGCCATTGACCTGTAATGTGACACCTCCACCAGGATGAGATCTGTTCTGCCTTAATTGTTAATGTCAAGTTCCTTACAGTGAACAGAGACCACCCTACACTTTTTAGTGAACTCACAACTTGTTTCTGAGTGAAATCAATATGAAAATAATTCATTAAACAGCCTCACTCTTTGGGGAGTCCCTTAGAAATGCCATCTTAACAGGTTCTAGCATTAATCAGACACTTAAGAGTGGCCAAGTAGTACCAATGCAGCCTAATTTTGGATTTGCTTTTTATGATTATTGCTTGACCTCAATCTCGACAGCACATACCCAATGAGTATAAAATACATTCATCTACAACCCCTCACTTTTCAACCACATTTTTCAAAAATATAATTGAAATAAAGGAAACATGTCATAATAGGATTCCCCTCTTTTCTCTGTTTTAAAAACAGGGAAAATGTAAAAGAAAAAAAAAAAGGATAAATTCAAAATTAATTTAAAATAAGTTTTCCCAGCATTAGCTTTATAATTCCCTTCTTAACACGTAGCCTTCTAAGAACATATTTTGAGGGGAATAAATATTGTATTTTACCCCTTTTGATGTTGGAAATTATACAGGTGGATTTACCATTCACTGAATGTGACTCATGTTATGGACTAGGGTCCAAACAATGACATTATTCTGTCCTTATTCACATATATAATAAGAAACATGGAGTGAATATAATATATAATGAAGTAGTATTAATCTGAGTGATTATTCACAAAAGAAATTGTATATTTATTAAAATAAAGTTTTCCTTTACAATACAAGTGAGGAACAGGAATTTCCAACCTTCTAACTGTCATCTTACTAAGGCAATTAAATAAGTCAGAAAGAGATTTGACTGTACAGTTCTCTGAGAATACAATATTTCCAAATTAAATTAATTGCTCTGTAGAAACATGACAAAAGCAATTAAATGTAAGTGCTGATCCTGGCCAGTGTGTCTTGCTGTAGCCTGCTCCAAGCCTCTGGCTTACAATATTAAAGGATTGAACAGATTTAAAGTTTGTTAAAATTGCCTTCTCCTTTTTACGAAACAGTGTATAAACCGGTGTAAAATTATTTTCTTTAAAGTCATAGGTAGAAGAGACCAAAATACAATATACTTCTGTAACAATCATTACTAATCAATATATATTGAATTTTTAGTGAATATTGACAAAAACACATTATTCAATTCTATATTGTACATTTAATCAACTGAAATTATAATTTCAAAAATTGTTGAAAATTAAATAGGTTGGGTAAGGAGTAAATTCTGTGAAATCTATTTGTGACCACAGAATCACAGAATCATTTAGGTTATCTCTGGGATCATCGAATCCAACCTTTGACTGATCACCACCTTGTCAACTGGACCACGTCACTGAGTGCCACATCCAGTCATACCTTGAACACCTCCAGGGATGGTGACCCCTCCAGCTCCCTGGGCAGCCCATTCCAATATTGAACAACCCTTTCTGTGATGAAATTTCTCCTGATGTCCAGCTTAAACCTTCCTGGTGGAGCTTGAGGCCATGTCCTCTTGTCCTGTCTCTGGTTGCCTGGGAGAAGAGACCAACCTCCACTTTGCTACAACCTGTTTTCCCATAGTTCTAAAGAGCAGTAGGGTCACTCCTTGGTCATTCAATGGAAAAAAGGAATAAGAAGACAATGCCTAACCAACTTCCTTATACTTTAAAGATTTATTTTACAGTCTTTAAAAGTTTTTACTTGGATAGCACTTTGCAGAATAATAGATGCTGAAAAATAGTAAAATTAAAAATACAAATTTTTGAAAGATTATATGGGGCTTTTAATTCATGATCCCAAATTGATTTTAGAAAAAAAATAAGTTTAAAGACACAGTAGATCCATAAACTTTGCAATTATTTGCAGCTGGGTCTTGGACACCATGGATAATATACTTTGTTTACTATCATGTTTCTTTTGAAAAATCTGTTGGAATGGAAACGACACATTAAACTTGCCAGTATGGATTTCTGTTTCATGTACACAGAGACATTTTTCAATGGTGTTCTATGGTACATTGAGTACTACAATTATGTAGGGATTTGAAAAAAAACGTGCCATAAAGCAATACAGAAATACACTTTGCAGCACAGAATATAAAATAAGACAAAAAGTAATATGGACTATTAAAATATATTGAAAGTTTTTTTAGTTCCAAAAAATGTTTCCGTTTAGAAGACATGATTTAATTATTAAATAATGAATGACAACTTTCTCCTGCATGATAAAATAGGAATGTATACTCAATAGAAAAATCAATGGAAGCATGAAAGCGCTGACAAACCAGCCCTTGTGTCGGTCTCTGGGAGGGAGGGACTGACTCATCCATGCAGATTGTCCACGGAGTGTCCAGCTGCTCAGGGAGGCTCAGGAGAAGCGGCTCTAAGGGAGGGCAGCTCCAGAAGGATCTCACAGATGTTTCTGGCAACCATTCCAGGGCCAGTGGGTGTTCCTATGCCCTGGTTCAACCTAAAGTTGGCACAGTAAAGAGTTGTCAGGACACTAATTCAGATGCTAAAGTCAATGCAGGTTAAATACCAGTGCTGACTGACATAGAGGGAACCTCAAGGAGGCACTTGCACTGCCTTTGGGACTGGTGCTGCTGTCACTGCCAGGCTCTGGTGTTCGCTTGTGTCATGTGGGAGCCTGAGCACAGACAGTTTGTTCAAACTTCTTTTGAATCTATGAAAATGTCAAGTGTTTCCATCTCTTTCTTCAACATTAAAACTCAGTTTATGGGGATAAAGAATACTAGAAAAAAAAAACTGTTATCAGGGCATATATTACTTGACCTCTAAAAAAATTAGGAAATAAATTTAAAAATTGGTGGAATAAAAATAATGTATTTTATGCATATTAGCTGAATAAGATACAACATTTTCCCTGAATAAGATACACCATTTCCCCTGAGACTAGATATCCTATCTAGTCTCAGAATTATTTTAATTTTTTAACATCAATATACATTTTACTCAGAAAAAAGTGTTTCAGATGTTACTTGGATAAACTGTAATTATAATATAATCATATGGGATTTTCAATAACAATTACACTGACCAGTCAGCAAGGTCAAAATTGTTTTTCACTTTGCTTATGGCAAAGCCTGATAATAATTTATTCCTCCACAAAGTGTTTTGAAACCAAGTTTCTGAGAAATTCAAAACAATAAGGCTTGAAAATTTCTTTTATATATACACTTCTGATGGATTTTTAGTATTTTTATTGTGATTCCTAATCATTATTTATCACTACCTATATACTGGTAATGCTGTCTTTGATATCTCTCATTTAGTTTGAAGCAAACTACTGCAATCTGTTTGTTTAGCATCCCTTGCTGAAAATATGCAAGGAGAACAGCATGTGTTATTTTGTGTTAAATTAGATTTCAGGCAACAGGTATTTTTAATCACCAAGTTTACATGCTACAAAATACCAAAAAAGTAATTCCTTTCCTGATTATTTGAGACACTGGAGTGCAGCTGCAAGTGTTATGTCCACGTAGTAGAAAACGCTTAAAAATGCTACCATTAAAATGCTATTGTGGTTTTTTTGAAGCACTTATATGTTGAAAGACTACCAAATGTTGAAGTGTGCACTTCTGCTTTAGAGCTAGCTTTGTCACATCACCACAGCCTGGAATGTATTTAGCACTAAGGGAGGCTGACACAGGGCTCTGCTTCAGGGATTTTTGATGCTCAATTTCATACCATGTGAGTTATAATTACACTTCTTGAGAGTAGGAAGATCCTTTGTCAAAATCTTCAGAATGTGTGAGATTTCATTTCAAGACCTATTTGTAGCTCTGGAAAAACAAAGAGATACATTGAAGATATAGTCAGGTTCTGTTTGCTGAACCCGGCCCTGAGACAGCCCTTTTTCTCATAGTATCTGTAGTTTTGTGGGATTTCTATTGTCTCTGCTTCTGTTTAGAGAAGTTTTCATGATGTTCTATGAATCACAATGCTTTGCAGCCCAAATAAAATTTGTACTAAATATATATTAAAATTAGATACTCCCAAATTTGTTTTAGGGCCCTCCTTTATGCCCTGGTAAGAGCCAGAGTGGAGAAAAATTAAAAGGATACGATGTAGCCTTACTGCAGTCAGTGAGGATTCACGATTGAATTACCTCTAAATTCAAGCTTTTGCACGTATGTGGCAGAATAAGATATGAAAGGCTATAGTTTGATAAACACTCCTTTCAGCACCTGTGCTGTCTCAGGCAGTCCTTACATTTCTGATGTTCCTTATCCTCATTTCCCTTTGTCAAAAATAACTAGGAAAAATTGTTTATTTTTACTCTGGATCAATTTCTCAATCTCACAGTCCAGACCTGCAAACAGTTGTGCTAGCTTAACTGAGAAAATGGCATAAGGACTACACTGATAGCTGAGAAATCCTTAAGACAACCTAATACTGAAAAAAGCGTTTTTCAAAATACTGATAAAGATATACATTAAATAGAATTACGTTTTCTGTTGTGTCTACATACGAAGAAGTCAAAAGGAAAATCTGCTTGGAAACAACTAGTCAATGATTTTTCTATTGTGCATTGCTAACTTTTTTGCGGTCCTGATACTTGTACACATTCTGTTTTTTTTTTTAATAATTATACTAGTCATGTTTTATTTGGTTTTTTAGGTGCAATGCTGTGCCCCAGGGATCAATATTGGGCCCTGAAGTGTTTAATCTGTTAATTTTGGATGGGATCAAGTGTACCCTGATGAAATTTGCTGACAAATTGAATGGGGAAGTGGACACTTCAGAAGGGAGAGTCATCCTGTAGGAAGACCTGCCTAGGTTGGAAGAGTGGGCCTTATGAACAAATGTAAGGGACAAATGTAAGGTCCTTCACACAGGATAAAATATTCCAGGCGTGAAACACAGGTAGTGATTTACCTGGCTGGAGAGAAGTCTTGTGGAAAGGCACCTGAAGGACCTGATGGACAACCAGCTCCATATGAGTGGACAGTGTGCTGCTGTGTCAAAGAAAGGCAACAGGAGGCTGGGTTGCATCAATGTGGGCATCACCAGCAGAGATAAAGTTATTATCCCACTCTACTTAACACTTGTCAGGTCACATCTGGAGTACTGTGCTCAGTTTTGGTCCCCACTGCACAATAAAGGATGTGGACAGACTGGAGAGGTTCCAGAGAAGGGCCACAGAGATGTTCAAAGAACTGGGAAGCCTGACATGTGAGGAGAGGCTGAGAGAGCTGGGTTTGTTCAGCCTTGAGAACTGGAGGCTTAGGGGAGACCTTGTTCCAGTATTGAAAGGGTGGCTACAGAGAAAATGGAGACTCCTTTTTACAAAGAGTCACACGGAAAAGACGAGAGGTAATGCGTAGGAGTTGTGCCTAGGGAGATTCTAACAGGACACAAGGAAAAAGGTTTATACAGTAGGAATAATCAGCCATTGGAATAATCATCCCAGGGAAGAGGTGGGTTTCCCAGCATTGGACACCTAGGATTTCGTGGGACATGAGGCTGGACCATCTTGTCTAGACCATGCTTTTGCCAAGAAAGTTTGCAGCAGGTGAACCNTTGGTTTTTTAGGTGCAATGCTGTGCCCCAGGGATCAATATTGGGCCCTGAAGTGTTTAATCTGTTAATTTTGGATGGGATCAAGTGTACCCTGATGAAATTTGCTGACAAATTGAATGGGGAAGTGGACACTTCAGAAGGGAGAGTCATCCTGTAGGAAGACCTGCATAGGTTGGAAGAGTGGGCCTTATGAACAAATGTAAGGGACAAATGTAAGGTCCTTCACACAGGATAAAATAATCCAGGCGTGAAACACAGGTAGTGATTTACCTGGCTGGAGAGAAGTCTTGTGGAAAGGCACCTGAAGGACCTGATGGACAACCAGCTCCATATGAGTGGACAGTGTGCTGCTGTGTCAAAGAAAGGCAACAGGAGGCTGGGTTGCATCAATGTGGGCATCACCAGCAGAGATAAAGAAGTTATTATCCCACTCTACTTAACACTTGTCAGGTCACATCTGGAGTACTGTGCTCAGTTTTGGTCCCCACTGCACAATAAAGGATGTGGACAGACTGGAGAGGTTCCAGAGAAGGGCCACAGAGATGTTCAAAGAACTGGGAAGCCTGACATGTGAGGAGAGGCTGAGAGAGCTGGGTTTGTTCAGCCTTGAGAACTGGAGGCTTAGGGGAGACCTTGTTCCAGTATTGAAAGGGTGGCTACAGAGAAAATGGAGACTCCTTTTTACAAAGAGTCACACGGAAAAGACGAGAGGTAATGCGTAGGAGTTGTGCCTAGGGAGATTCTAACAGGACACAAGGAAAAAGGTTTATACAGTAGGAATAATCAGCCATTGGAATAATCATCCCAGGGAAGAGGTGGGTTTCCCAGCATTGGACACCTAGGATTTCGTGGGACATGAGGCTGGACCATCTTGTCTAGACCATGCTTTTGCCAAGAAAGTTTGCAGCAGGTGAACCTAGAGGTTCCTTCCAACCTGGTGTTCCATGATTCTATGATCCTATGAAAAAAAGATGGATGCAGTTATTTTTTTGAAGTCTAATCCAAGTACTTCTAAGATCTTAGTTTTAAGATTTTATCCTTTCCAAAGAAAAACAGATAGAAGTGGTATTGATTCTCTTAATTAAAATTTAGTCACTGAATGCTTTACAAGGGAAATACAATAACAAACATAGTTGTGCACAAAGGAGTCTGCAGATTGTGAGGGTACTATGTCAAATATCTTCTTTTTTAAATCTCAGTAACAGAAGCTATTTATTTTTGTTTGAGTTTCTTCAGCATTTTCAGTCAATGTTGGATACATCTCTTTTTCAGTTATTTTTTTCTCCAGTAGGCTCCTTCTCCTTCATCTGCATGGCATCTTGATTTTTTGAAAATATAATCAGACAAAACCTATATCTACTTTTCTATATAGTAGTGCCCTATTTATTTGTCATTCTTTCACAAGCTGGGGTTTTGTTAGCTTGTTTCTTTTTTAATATAAAATTAATTTTATATAAAAATATCAGAAAATGAACGCATTTAATTTTGCACCTCAGCATACACGCAACTTAAGAAATATAATCATAGAGTCCCATTGAAAGAAAAATCAACATCAATAGGACCAGGACCACAGGAAGAATTCTAAAATAACATTGGTTTTTACAGGCATTTGGCATTTACCTACTTCCTTTTCAAACTTGGTGAAATTTTCTGACAACCATTTTTAATTTAAGTAAATATAAATTTTCATTGTTAAATGAGCAGAATTAAGTAAAATACCCTTATAAAAAGACATTTGTTTTCCCCTGTATTGTTTTAATTACCACTTCACAGGACTATGTACATACATCTCAAGTACTTAAAAAACAGGCTTCATGATGACTCTGGAATAAAACTGCTCATATATTTATTCCAGTGTCAGGGCTGAATGTCATTATTCCACTGCTGAGCTTGTTGCCCCTTTTCCTTCCAGGAATCTATTTGATTTTAAATATTATTTTGAATTGTCAGTATCATATTTGGTCTAGCTGAGATTAAGTTAATTTTTCCCATGGCAGCCCCACAGTGCTGTGCATTGGTGGCTGGAAAGGTGTTGGTAACCCAGCAGTGGTTTGGGCACAGCTGGGCAGGACTGGCACAGCAGCAGCGCTGGCTCCCAACATTTCCCCCCATCACAGGGCTGGGAGTGGGCGAGATCCTGGGAGGGGACACAGCCAGGCCAGCTGACCCAAACTGACCAAAGGGATATTCCATACCATGTGACACCAGTTCAGATACAAATCTAAGAAAAGGAGGAGGAAAGGGTTGCATTTGTTATTTACAGTGTTTGGCTTCTAGACCAACTGCTCTGTATGCTGAAGCCCTGCTTCCCAGGAAGTGGCAGAACATGGCTTGC
This sequence comes from Leptocoma aspasia, assembly GCA_013399835.1. Classification (NCBI taxonomy): domain Eukaryota; kingdom Metazoa; phylum Chordata; class Aves; order Passeriformes; family Nectariniidae; genus Leptocoma; species Leptocoma aspasia. Next base: position 106,311 of record VXAX01007780.1, on the reverse strand, counting down.
AGATGGGAAGGAGAGAATAAATTTTTTACTTCTCTTTGCTTGTGCATGCACAACCTTTCACCTTTGCTTTAGCAAACTGCCGTATTTCAACCTATGTATGGTTTTCCATTTTATTTTCTCTCTCTGTCTGGATAAGAAGTGGGGAGTAACAAAGCACCTTGGTAGACATCTGGCATCCAGCAAAGATCAACCCATCGCCGTGCTATTCCTTTTAGCGCCTTGTCAAGATATATTTACCCCCTCAGCTCTAATCTTAGCCATTTTTATTTTCATCCCGTCTGACTTAATTTTTTCTGTGTATGCCAAGCATTTGTTCCTGTCTTAGCTACAATGTATGTGTTTTTAAATACCAAATAAATAAATACTTAGATAACATCCCATGTAGATCCATCGTACTATTAATTCATAGCTCATCATTTGGAAGACAGTCACTTTAAAGCAGCAAGGTAGGGTATAGAGGGCAAAAATAATGAGTCTAGGCTTGGAGTTAAACTGGAGTTTCTCCAGTGGATTACATTTTAGGAGACTGAATCACAGATATGGTAATGTACTTGAGTTGCTGCAGAAAATCTTGAACCCATTGTGGGGCCTGCCTTGGTCTGTCTCCTTTATGTATAAACAGGTCAGTCAACAAGAAATGATGAAATACCTTCACTTCAGAGTTTGGTATGTTAAGAAAAAAAAGCCCAGTGAAAATTTCCTTCTTTCTAGGAGTTTGTAGTTTGATCTCATTGCAAACCTCCAAATTAGGAGCAGAGTATACAGCTGTGGATGTTTTCTCTAGCTATTTATAAATCTGTTCATTCATATATACAAGGGCTAGTATAATTCACAGTTCAAATATTTTTAAAGGTCACTTACTACATTCTTCTCTGCAATGACTTTAATTTGTTGTGGGGTTTGCTGGACTCAATCTCTTTCAAGAACAGTCCTTCAAACTATATATAAAATAGACATATAAAAAGTTTGTTAGTGATCTAGTTATATTTTTGTAAAAAATAATAACCGGCCCATGTTGCTTGTTTTTGTTTTTTAGTTAGTCAAATATTTTACTAGCTGTAGGCTATAATATCTGTCATTTATTGTAAAAAATGGGGTGGAGCAGAGTTCTTCCAGTCACAGCTGATGACACATAATTATACACCAGAAAATAGAACTCCTTGGGGGAAAAAATAATTCAGATCATGCTCAAGCGAAATTGTTTAAGGCTATTTTTGATGGCATGAGTATTTATGAGCTCTATTAATAATAAATGAACAAACGTTATAGTTCTACAATTTGGAGACAACCTCATCTGACCGTTGAGAAGATGTTGGCTTTCTGGAAATAATGAAAGTGCATAAATATTAATATCTTAAAAAAATAAAACCTTCTATCATTCTGTAATGGTTAAAAGTACATAAAATGTAATGAAAACATGAAAAGTATTGGGTACTGAAATTTGTGATAGCTGTGTTTGTTCATTTATAGCTTAAAACCACATTAGATATTCTTTCAGTAGCAGAAGCTATTAACCCTTCAACCAGTTACTTTGCCAAGAGTATTAATTACTTGTTGAATTGCACTGCTGTAGAAATATGCAGATGCAGAGAAATTTTGTAAGCCTTTGCAGATAACTTTCTGATATATTTTTTATATCTGTCCAGAAGATAAACGAATGCTGCCTTATTCCAGGTAAGTTAAAAAAAAAATAAATAAGCCCCACCTAAAAGACCCAGTAAATGCATTCTAAGCAGTTTTCTGATTGAAGATGTTTGTAGTTACAAAGCTAGTTAATATTCTTTGGGAGGTTATTCTTGCTTTGAAACACAGTTAATTCCACAAAAATTGTACAATACCTAACAGGAAAGTAATTCCTTCATGCCCTCTATTTTTTGTGATCATCATTAAAATGAACATGGAGCAGGATCAAATATGAAACTAGGATTTTCCTAGATTTATTAAGATCTGAGGACATGCATTTTCCCATGCTGGTCAAATTGGGGATCAACACTTGTAGCATAATGCATAATTAGGAAAATAAGAAGCACCCTCTGATTTGGGAGTCAGGATAGTTCTATTCCTTCCACTCAGTTTTACAGCAGACAAAGTTTATTCTTGCTGAGAGATTTCTATGCCGGCACGTGATGTAGGTGAATCCTGGGAGTCCTAAACATCCTGGGAACTGGATCAAGAGGAGAGAAGACAGGAAATGTTACAAAACTTTTGCAACTCTGCAAGACACATATCCTTATTTCCCTGGTGAGTTGAGCAATACTGTGCAAGGTTTTTTTATTCATTTTCCTACACTTAAGATGTCAGTTATATCAAACATGGAAAGAATATTTTCATCTCTGAATTTGAACATCATAACCAGGAATGGTAAAGGATTAAAAAAACCCAAATAAACAAGAGAAATTAGTTGCTCTTTTCTCTGGTCAATGAATTCAGTAATTATCTTCAGTCATCTAAATACATATCTGTATCATCACACAATTTCTCATGAACACTTAAATATAAATATAAAATAAATATAAATAAAA